>JACGAQ010001312.1:0-63681 GCA_014119065.1 Orius insidiosus | reverse complement strand
GTGTAGTTCGATGGACTGGGTTCTCTTCCCCTATATCCATGCCTCACCGTGCTAGGCCTTCGCAATAACAGAGTGCTCGCCGTCTCCTCCTCCTCCCTGTGGCGAAGCTTCTCTCTCAGAATCTTCTTAGCTGACAGAGGGTTCTGGGGTATTTAAAATAATAAAGTTAAATATTGATTGCCCTAAAGAATCCTCTTTATTCTGTTATAAGTTTATATGTAAAAAAAAAGCTTTGAAATTAAATATAAAAAAAAGATAAGACTCACTCGCTTTAAAAAATAAATTGACAAATTAAGTGATTATTGTTGGAGCTCAGAAGAACTGATGAACTGATGAACTGATGAACTGATGAACTGATGCTTGATGAAGGCGGTTGACGCTTGTATAGATTATTATTTTTTTTTTTTTTTTTTTTTGAGCAGAAAGAAAAAGCCGAAAAAAAAACTCTCAAATGCCTGCAGGCCGGTCGGTCGAAGAGTGTCCATCTCTCTCTTCCTTCGGTCCCCTCTTCTTTCTTCACCACCACCCAGCTTCCTCCTTAAACCGCTAGATGGCGGCACTGGTCCCGCCTTTTTCTTCAATTAATTTGTCTTTAAAAAATTATATTAATCTGTTATAAATATTCCCTCTCCTCGGGAAAAGGAAAAAAAAAAAAAAAAAAAAAAAAAAAAAAAAAAAAAAAAAAAAAAAATCATGTACTTATGGTGAGCCATTGTGATTAAATAAATACAAATGGTGAGTCTTCATGTAATCTTGTTAAGGATTCCTTAGAATGTTATTTATATGTATGGGGAAAAGAAGGTTATACTATGAACGTTTTAATTGAGAGATATGTGCCTGAATTGTTATGGTAGGGTCGTCGATTGATTGAATTAAGTAAGAAACTTGGTTAAATATTTTAAAATTTTATATGGCCCTGAGAATTTATTTGCCAATGACGATTGAATTTTTTTGGCTTTGTTTGATAAAATATAGGTCTTTCTGAAGACTAAATCTCCGACCTTAGGGAGCTGGTCCCTCATCGAGTCCTTGGCAAATTCTTTTCTTCTGAGATTGTTGGACTTTAGCAGGTTTTTATAGGTATCCTTCAGGATCGTTTCGAGGCCCTCGCCACTCGTGGCTAAGAGTGAATCCTCCAGGTTGAGCTTGAGGATCAAGGGGTGCTGAGTCTCGCGCCCCAGGAATACTCTAGCAGGCGCATGCTTTGTGGACTCATGCACACTTGAATTGAGGGCTGATATAAATAGAAACATGTTGTCCTCCCAGTTCCTGTGGGAATCGCTGTGGAACGCCCTGATTGACTTTTTGACACCTGTATGTATCGTTCCGCAAGGTTTGCCTGCGGATAATGGACGATATATATTTATACCAAGGTCGAAAAAAAATTTTTAAATGCAGCCGATCTAAAACATGACTGCCGATCGGTGATGATATGGGATGGCATACCGTGTTGTGCAAATATGTAATTTTTTAGGATCCTCTTCACAATCTCCGCCGTGGTGTTGCGGCATGGGATTGCGAAGAGGAACTTTGAAAATCCGTCCACTGCGATAAAGATGAATTTATTACCATTTGTTGACGTCGGTAGTGGACCGACAAAATCCACGTACAACCTTTCGAAAATTCGGGAAGGTGGTGTGCTCTGTAATATATGAGGATAAGGATGAGAGTTTGGTTTGATCCGAGAGCAAATGTGACAAGAGGCGACTTTGTTCGCCACGTCCTTTCTCATACCTTTGTAGGTGAAAAGAGCCTTAAGACGTGCGATAGTCTTTTGACGACCTAAATGAGCCCCATAAGAGCCAACATGATAGTACTGGAACAGCGCATCTTTCATGCTCTCCGGCACTAGGAGCTTTTTGCTGAAAGATTGCCTGGCTGAGAAAGGTATACTAATCCCCTAATAACTTGCAGCGAAGGGTCGTTTGCCTTAAGTCTATCAGAAATTCCCTGATCAGATCTTTGAATATTTCCGAAATCTGCGAAAAGGGAGGGGATGTTTTTTAATGGTGAGGTAAAAAAAATGATGTCGTTTTCCTCTTCATTGATTTGGGCCACCTCGGAATGGTCAGCGAACCTTGAAAGGTAATCAGCTACCGTGTTGCACTTTCCTTTCACGTGGTGGATGTCGAAGCTAAACGAATCGAGCTCTGTAATCCATCGGATAGCGGGATTACTGGAGACTCTGGATCGATCTCCTTTCAGAAATGCAGCTAACCCGCTGCAGTCTGTATATAGGTGAAATGGCTTGTGAGCAAGAAAATGTTTAAAATGCCTAAGACTTAAAATCACAGAGAAGAGCTCTTTTTTGTATGTAGAGTAGTTTTTTTCAGATTTACCGAGTTTTTTCGAATAAAAGGCTACCGGCTGAATTAAGCCCTTTGAGTCTTTTTGGGCAAGTAAGCTTCCCACCGCATAGCTCGAAGCATCGGTGTATAAAAGGAAGGGTACATTGAAATCTGGAGTGGCCAGAACTGGTGGGTTCATTAAGGAGCTCTTCAGTGTGTCGAATGCCACCTGACATTCGAACGTCCAGACTAGATCGGCACCTTTTGTCTTCAAATTGTGTAAGGGAGCTGAAATTTCCGAATAATTCGGAATAAATTTCGCAAAAAAGGCGCATGCCCCTAAAAAAGACAAGGTTTCCTTCAATGACCTTGGTGGAGCTATTTTTGAGATGGCTTCTATACGCTGGGAGTCTATTGTGATGCTGTTATGAGAAAGAAGATGTCCCAGATATGTAACCGATGTACATAGAAATCTAGTCTTGTCGGGATGTACAGTTAGACCTGATTGACGTAAAATAGTTAATACCTGCGATATGTGGGTCATATGCTCCGACTCTGTGGGCGAATAAATAATAATGTCGTCGATATAATTCCAGACGAATTTATATTTCACAGGGGCGAGTATCTTTTCTAAGTACTCCGTTATTGCTTGGGAACCAAGGCTTATCCCCATTGGGACTCTACGGTATTGGAAATGACCGAATGGCGTTTTAAAGGCTGTATACTTTTTTGAATCGGGATCCAGGGGCAATTGAAAAAAGACTGGGATAAGTCGAGAATTGTGAAAAATTTTGCCCCGATTATATGTTGGAAAACGTGATCTATGTGGGGAAGCGGCCATGCCGAGAACAAGATGACCTCGTTTAGTTTTTTAAAATTGACCACGAGCCGTTTTTTTGATGTGCCCTTCTTGGACACTAGGAAGGCTGGTGAAGCCCAAGGAGAATGACTCGCTTCTATAACTCCTTCCTGCAGCAAATCATCGATTATTTCTCGCATTGCCTGCAGGTCTAGCGGGTTTAGCGGGTATGCCGCCTGATTTATCGGAGGCACCCTTTTGACATGAATTGTCAATTGGAAATCCTTCGCTTTGCCGATGTGTTCATTAAGCACGTCAGGATATGAATTTATAAAGTGATTTTTTACGGATGACGGCTCAAATTCGACAGAAGGAAATTTGGTATTTGAGAGGATTAGTTCTGTCCTCTCCGACAAGTGATTTGGGTCCTCAGATTCTAAGCGAGCCATTAAGCTAGCGTTTTTTGATGATTCGTCATCGGACTCTGAAAGTAGTCTATAGTCCTTTAAAGGGTTATTGGCGAAGGTGATTAACCCATCGCCTGAATTTAAATTTATTTCTGCCATTTTCATAAAATTAAAGCCGAGGATGACAGGCACCGGCATCTTTGGCATGACAAAAAATGGTAATGTCCAAGTAAGATTTTTTAATTTCAATTTTAAATCCCCCCTCCCCGTGAACTGTACAGTCTCCCCCGCTACTGAAACAACTGTCTTGTTGTTTACCGGAGTGAATGACTTCAAAGATCTGCTGCCCACCAAGTCTAGAAATTGCTGCGACAATGCGTTGACAGTACTGCCCGAGTCGAGAAGGGCTGGAGTCGCACGATTGCAGATGGTTACTTGGATAAAGGGCAGAGAGCCTAAGGTCGAGGGGGAAGGGTTGGGGGGATATCTAGTTTTTTGCTTTTGATTTTGTTTCTGGTTGGGGCTGAGCAGATGGTTCTTTCTCCTTTGGAGGAGCGACCAAGTCTCGCAGCTTCATAACCAGTTCTATGTTTTCTGCTAGGGCTGCCAGAGAATGCTGTTCCTTTTTAAAGGGGACGTTTTTGTCTTTGCATATCCCTGGTTTTTTCCTTTTTGGAATTGGTTGTTTTTTTGACGGCCATATTGGCTGTCTTCTACATTGTTTTCTCTATGGGTATTAACCCATTGGGTATTTTTGTATTGACGTTTCGGTTGGGTGTACCGGGAGGAATTTTTGTTATGGTAACTATTACTATTATTATTTTTATAGCCATTACTGCTATGGAATTTAAAATTTTCCGAGCTTTTGTCTTGAAAAAATCTTTGAGCGACATTGGTTTCATACTCTTCCCCGTATCTTTCATTCAAGCTAATTTCCGCTCCCTTTACCTTTTGCCTCAGCTGATTTATCGTGAAAATATTATCAGTTGAGCCCATTAATAAAAGGTAGTTGGGGTGAATAGCTCCTAAAATCGATGCCACTATGTGGCGATCGTTTTTTTCGCGAATAGCCTAGCTAGCAAAAGCTGGGAGTCTACAAATGGGCGAAGGGGTAGGGTTGCCTTTTGAGGAGCAAAAAGGAATTTAGACTTTGCCTGAGCGAGCTGACGGGGGGTCATTGCTTGTGACACTAGAGCCTCAGCGAAAACATCAAAATTCAGACCTTCGTGCTTGAGAGCGGTATATATATACTCGGCACTCGACTGATCTATGGTGTTTTCAGCCACTATACGCAATATGGTTTTTATTTTCTTGGAATATCGATATGCGATTGGGGCTATCTTCATGAGGAAATACACTATTGAATTTGGTTGATATGGCTTAAAAACTGGAATTTTTTCAATTTGTCTAATTATTCTTTTGGACATATGTTCACTGTTCGAGGGACGATGAGGTCCTCTTGACCGGTCGTCCGAAGAATCCGTAGAAGACGCTGCGTCTATATCTGATTCGATACGGAACGAAAATCCACCTAGACCTTCTTGATTCCCAGAAAAATCTAATGGCTTAACATCATTCTCAGCCCTTCTTTCTGTCGAAGCAAGGGGACCCATTTCGGACACGGCATCAATCCTAGCGGTCAAATTGTCATTTATCGACTGAATTCGTACATTAATTTCCTCATTAACGCACGAAATTGAGGATTCTATCTTCGCCTTTAGTGTCGAGACATTTTCCTCAATTTCTTTTTTTACCGAATCAATTTTTTGGTTAGTACATCGTTTACGTGGATCACTTTCTTATCTACCTTGGTAAGGTCATCCCTCATTCCTACCATGTATTTCTCAAAATTGCCTAATTTAGTGGTAAAAGAGGTGAAACTCTCTCGGGTTGACAACTCCAGGGACTTTAACGACCTCCTCAATATTTGCATCGATGCCTTGTCGGAACAACATGGCCCTTGCCACTTTTCTTTCCGTTCCTTTGTTAGTTTTTTGTAATTTTCCACTGTAATTTGACTGCAAGGCAAATGAACCTGCTCTTTGCAAGTGGAACAAACCCAAATTCCTGGAGATCAGCCTCCACATTACATTCGCTACAGAGCATTGCAGGCATGGCGCGAGACTCAGAAGCTGGAAAATTGCAAAGGGGACTTTAAGCCGACAAATTCAAGGCGAGGGGATCGAAACTGAATTGTCTATTTAAAATAGTGAAGTCTTAAATCAACCCAAAAAAAAAGAATTTGATGGAGATAATAAAAATAAAAGGAAAGGGAAGAAAATTATTTATAATTTAATGAATAAAAAATTTTTTTGAACGAAGAATTATTTCCGAACGTAGGCAGTGAGATAAGAAAGTGACTAATCCTAGAGTTTGAACTGTCCGGAGTTGTCCGGCTAAAAATAGATGACCTAATTTTTTTTTATTTAAGAAATTTAAGAAATTATTCAAACCTGAAAATTTAATAAAAAATAATACTCCTTCGACTAAATGAAAAAAAAAAAAAAAAAAAAAAAAACTCTCTTCTAAAAAAAAATTAAAATTCAGAGCACATTTCTCACGATATTACTCAATAAAAAAAAAATTTTAAACACTCTCAGAACCGTCCGCAGTAACCACGCTCTGCTACCACTTTTTGTGGCGAGCTTCTCTCCTCAGAATCTTCTTAGCTGACAGAGGGTTCTGGGGGTATTTAAAATAATAAAGTTAAATATTGATTGCCCTAAAGAATCCTCTTTATTCTGTTATAAGTTTATATGTAAAAAAAAGCTTTGAAATTAAATATAAAAAAAAGATAAGACTCACTCGCTTTAAAAAATAAATTGACAAATTAAGTGATTATTGTTGGAGCTCAGAAGAACTGATGAACTGATGCTGATGAACTGATGAACTGATGCTTGATGAAGGCGGTTGACGCTTGTATAGATTATTATTTTTTTTTTCCTTTTTTTGAGCAGAAAGAAAAAGCCGAAAAGAAAACTCTCAATGCCTGCAGGCCGGTCGGTCGAAGAGTGTCCATCTCTCTTCCTTCGGTCCCCTCTTCTTTCTTCGCCACCACCCAGCTTCCTCCTTAAACCGCTAGATGGCGGCACTGGTCCCGCCTTTTTCTTCAATTAAAATTTTTTACACATACAATTTAAAATTTGTCTTTAAAATATTAATCTGTTAAAGCAGAAGCGGCAGGTGCTGTCCTCTGTCACTCCCAACCTTTGAAGGTGCTTACGGAGTTTACAGTGGCCAGTCAGCAGACCCACCATAATGCGGACTTTGGTTCTGCCCTGCCTGAGCAGGTCTGCTGTAAATCCATGCCGTGGTCCACTAATGAACATCTTGGCATGCCTTTGACCTCGAGCTTTATGCCATCTCGTCAAAGTAGCAGAGAGAGTTTGCACCTCTTCACACTCCTAGAAATGTGACAGAAGGGCTCAGGGCCAATGGGGGTCATTTCTGATCCCTTGCGGGCCAGCTCGTCGGCCTTCTCATTGCCCCTGAGCCCCGAGTGCCCTGGTATCCATGACAGCAAGACAGAGTTGTCGGCGGATATTTCTTCCAGGGCCTTTAAACAGTCCCGCACCACCACCGAGGTGTTTTCGGGGGCAGATAGTGCTTTTAGTGCGGCCTGGCTATCGGAGCAGATTGCTATTTTCTTGTTTTTTAAGCCCAATCTGCATATTTCCTTAGCGCAGTGTTCAATGGCTATTGTTTCCGCCTGGAAGACGGTGGCATACCGTCCCAGGCAGATAGTCATTTCAGCTTGATGCTTTGGTCCGTACACCCCGGCCCCAGTGCCAGATGGCATTTTGGAGCCGTCGGTGTACCAGATAGAGTGAGCGTTTATGGGGCGGTTTGCCCTCCACTCCTCCCTATCCGGGATTATCACTTTGAATTTATTATCGAAGTGATACTCCTTGACAGCATAGTCCGAGGGCATCCCCAGTATGGGATCGGACATTATGGCGTCGCGGAGTTTCTGTTGTTTCAGCTCATGTCTCGAAATGATCGGGGATTGACCCTGCATGAGCCTTACAACTGTAGCTTTAGCCATTTCTTTGAGAAATAAGTGGAGAGGTGGAAGGTCTAAGAGGACTTCTAAGGCCATGGTCGGAGCTGTCCTCATGGCTCCTGTGATGCTCAGGCACGCAGACCTTTGAACTTTTTCCAGGAGCCGCTCCGTTTTTACCTGATCCGCCTTAGTCCACCACGCCACTGACCCATAGGTTACCATAGGTCTGACGACCTGTTTGTATAGCCATAGGGTCATGCTTGGATTCAGACCCCAGTTTTTACCACATAGCCTTCTGCATTGCCCGAGGGCTCGCAGCGCCTTTTGGGTGGTCTTGGCGAGGTGAGCGTTCCACGTAAGCCTCTGGTCGAAGGTGACGCCCAGATACTTCGCCTCAGTGGAGTATGGAATCGCCACCCCACCAAGCCCCAGGGGTCTGAGACCCCTTAGTTCCCTCCTTTTTGTGAAGGGGACTACTACTGTCTTCGTAGGGTTAATGGATAAACCCTCCCGAACACACCAGTCACTAACCAGGGTTAGTGCCCGCTGAACCCTTTCAGAAATGGTCCCAGCAAATCTGCCTCGGACCACCACCGCCAGGTCATCCGCATAGCCTAGACAGTCGTAGCCATCTTCAGCCAGCAGATGTAGCAGGTCGTCAACCAGGGTCACCCACAGGAGAGGGGAAAGAACCCCCCCCTGTGGGCAACCCCTAGTCGTCCTCGCTACAATGGAAGAGTCGCCCAAGGTCGAGGTGATGACCCTAGAGCTCAGGCAGCTCTCGATCCATTCGCAAATCTGACGATCGACTCCCTTGTTATTCATAGCTCTGATCATGGAGTCAGTGGTTGCGTTGTTGAACGCTCCCTCCACGTCCATGAACAGAGCCGTGGCAATCTCCTTATCCTCAATGGATCTTGATAGGAGACGGGTGAGATCATCCAACGCTAGGTCTGTGGATTTACCCGGCTGATAGGCGTACTGTCGACAGCTTAGGGGATTAGTCCTTAGAGCCGTCTCTCGCACATACCTATCTACCAGTTTTTCCAGAGCCTTGAGCATGAAGGATGATAAGCTGATGGGTCTGAAGGCCTTTGGAGTGTGGTCTCCCTGTTTGCCTATCTTAGGTAGGAAAACAACCCTGACCTCTCTCCAAGCCTTCGGAATACACCTCCATGCTATGCTGGCCCTAAATGACCTTATAAGATGCGGCAGGAGTTTTTCCTGGCCTCTTTGCAGGAGTGCTGGGTAGATGCCGTCTGGCCCTGCGGCCTTGAACGGCTTGAATCCACTCAGCACCCACTTTAGCCTGGAGGGGGTAACTATGTGTTTCGCCACTGACCAGTCCTCCTTCCCTGCCCTTCTTCCTCCGCACAAGGCAGTGGAATGGGCCTCTGGGATAGAACCAGGAAAGTGCGTGTTAATGAGAAGGTTTAAGCTCTCCTCAGCAGTGGTCGTATAGGTTCCATCGGTCTTTTTCAGGAATCCTACTTGACCCCCTGTACCATCCTTCGACAGGACCCTGTGGATTCTGGCCGCTTCTGGCGTCTCATGCACCTCTCCGCAAAACCTCCTCCACGAGGCCCTTTTCGCTTTCCGGATTTCTTTATTGTACAGGGTTAACTGCTCTCTATATGTATCCCAGGCGTTGGTGGCTTTGGCTCTATTAAATAGCCTTCTCACCTGGATGCGCAGTTCCTCCAGATGATTGTTCCACCAAACAGTTTTATACCTGTTTCTCCTGGTCTTCTCCGGGCAGTTGGCTTCCCAGGCCTCAACAATGGCCTCGCTCAGCTGCCTCGTGACAGTGTCCAGGTCACCCCTGTCTGAGATCGTCCCACCCACCGTCCTCAGGTTCAGACTGAGAGACTTGGAGAAGCCGTCCCAGTTCGTCTCCCGAGGATTCCGATAGGTGGTAGATACCAGATTCGGGATGTCTAGCGTGAACCGGATGTGTCTGTGATCGGAGCCGGAAGGTTCCTGAGACACATGCCAGTCACGGATATTAATTCCCCCCCTGGGCAGGCACAGGGTTATATCCAGTACCTCTGCCCTTGAGCGGATCACAAACGTCGGTTCATTGCCAACATTGGCTATGTCAAGCCCTTCACCAGCGATAAAGTCTAAAAGGGACTCACCTCTGGCGTTTATGTTGCTACTACCCCAGTTTGTGTGATGTGCATTGGCGTCGCAGCTGATCAGGAGAGGAAGGCACCTACTGCGCGCGTGATCTACAACCTTTGTATGGCTTCTGGTGGACAGGTGTCCTCGTCCGGGAAGTAGGCCGAGCATATTAGTACCTTTTTTGGTCCTACTTCCGTTTTCACTGTCAGGATTCCTGCAACACAATCCCCTGAGCAAAGCTCAGGGATCAATAAGCAATTGAATTCTTTACTTACCACCATGCAGGCTCGAGGTCTGGGGGCAGACCTATCATACATTACCTGGGTGGTTGGGACTCCGAGGCCCCTGACGACGCTTCCGTTCAACCATGGTTCCTGCAGGAGGGCTATGTCCAAGCCTTCATTCTCCATCGTTTTGCACAGGATGGCCGAGGCCGCCCTTGCGTGATGGAGATTTCCCTGCAGGAACCGGAGTCCCTCCTTCCCCCTCATTTCGTCGGTGAGGGGGCCACCGAGCCCACAGCCACGGGGGGATCAACCTCCATGGTACCCTCCGGCGCCCTGACGAGGGGCTGTGCCGAAGGCCTTAGTAGTGGGCTGGTGTTGTCCACCGAGCCCACAGCCATGGGGGAATCAACCTCCATGGTACCCTCCGGCGCCCTGACAAGGGGCTTGCCGAAGGCCTTAGTAGTGGGCTGGTGTTGTCCGTTAAATCCGGAGGGGTGGTAAATTGGGCCTTTTTCCGCTTCTTTTTGCCCTTTTTCCCCTCCTTCTTTTGCTTTTGATCCCCCTCTGCTCGTAGCTCGGAAGGGGGGTCCGCGGGAGAATCTCCCTTGGTTGTCTCCCCCTCCCTCGCTCTGAACTTGAGGGTTCTCATGCCAAAATAGGCCTGCATGCCCTCTGACTTCAGGGCCTCCAGGGACTCCCCGTCCATGGCGAAGGTCCAAACCTTACCTCCGTCACTGGACCGGTCGCCCCAGGACGCCCATCTGTCGGTACGCAACCGCCTATTACTTACTTGAAGTCTGGAGAGGATCTGATCTTTGGTCAGATCCTTGCCAAACTCCTCTGCGACGAATACCGTGCACGTCACCGGCCGGGGGATCTCCTCACCCTTCAGCGCACGGAGGTTTGCACCTTCCCATCCTCGAAACGTTAAAAGTATTTTAAACAAATAAACTTTTTCGTCTTTTCTGTTAAATCGCTGTCGGTTATTGTTGAGATTGTATTTTCGAAGTCAGGCTCTTTTTCGTCTTCGAGGTTCATAATACAACGAAACGTTCGGCTAGACTTGAAGAAGAAGAGCAAAAGGAAGAATTGTTTCTGGAATTGTTCTTCCCTTAAATGTGACTGGAGTATCAACTTCTAAAATAGTTGACAAATGCTTCTTTTGTTTTTCACTAAAAGAGAAAGAGAGAGAAAAAAAAAGTTTTGATGAAAGCTTGCCAAATGTCAAATTAAAAACTCCGAAATTAATCCGGATGTCTCAAGAACCAAAGATGGGCGTTTCATAAATCTAAAGCTTATGAATATGAATAAGAATCAATTATGAATATAATCATAATTATCCTCATATTCATAAATTCTAGACATTTAATAAAAAAAAATTCCAAAAATTAATTATAAAAAATTATAAATTTCTATAAATCCATTAAAGAAAGTATGCATTACTAGAATTTTACTGGACACTTCCATTACTCCCGGCTGGTCAATTCAGTAATGTACACAAAAATTTAGAAATAAATTTAATAATTACCATGGAACTTCAAACGATGTTGTTGCTTCTCATAAGATGGCTGAGGATGTAAGCTATCAGGAACATCAATTTTGGCGATCTCTTTTTCCTCGTCAACAATATAATGGCCTTGGCTTCGTACAGAATCTTCCAAAGCCGGAAATCGTCCTTCTTTCGGCCCAGAATCATGAAATCGGTTTAAAAAACTGTCATCCATTAAATCGGTCAATTTTTCGATCCTTCTGACAAGATTTTCAAGGAGACTTCCTTCGATACTATCAGAACTTATTTGTCTGACTCCACTAACGGCTGAAACATCAGAAACTCCACTTAAGGTGACATCGCTGCTTGAAACTCCCAATTCGTTGATTGATTTTTCGATTTGTTCAGAAGTTCAATGATGTATTTGTGTAACTTAGGATTTTTATTTTGACAGCGATTCTTCGAAGTACGTTGCTTAATATTGAATGCTGCTCAGGGCTCAATGTACTCGGTGGCTGTAGTAAGAAGAAGATGAATCTTTTTCTGCCGGAATCAATTTTCTTTTTGGCGTTCTATTCCCTTTATTTTGACAACAACTTGACTTCTTCGTTCGACGTTTCAGATTCACTTATTGTAAATTTTTCTCGATAAAATTTTCAACAGATTCATAAGACATTCTGATAGATTCAGAGGATGATGAAAGCTGATTTATGGGCCGTTTCGTGTGACTTTCAGGCCAACTCTTTCGAATTTCTTTGACTTCACTTGAGCTGGAACTCAAACTTTGTTGAGAACTTTCAACAACAGCTTCCCAACAATTTTTGGTTCCTTCCTCAATTCTGGCTTTTCGTTTTTTGGTGGGGTCAAACTGTCAGTTTTGGTGAATTTTTTTCGAGGTGATTTTTTAGGCGATTTCTGAGGTTTGATGGGTGTGGAATGTCGAACGTCGCTTTTTTTAATTCTTGAATGAGATACTGAGCTCGATGATGATTCGAAATTGTGTTTATTCCTTTCTCGGGTTTTCCGTAATGTAGAGAGCGCCCAACCGATGCCTAGACTGCGGAAAACTTCTTCGATACCTTCGTCCGAGCTTTCCATGAGACTCTCAACGTCTTTTTCTGTTAAATCGCTGTCGGTTATTGTTGAGATTGTATTTTCGAAGTCAGGCTCTTTTTCGTCTTCGAGGTTCATAATACAACGAAAACTTATTTTAATTTTGATTGCTATACGCAAATTGATTTTATTATCAAACAATTAACCAACAATAGAGGAAGAAATGACTGTGATAACGGGTATCTCACGACGCGTTTCGGCTTAATAAGCCTCGTCAGGTGAGCTATTCCCTCTATCACAATCATTTCTATCTTTTCTCTGTGGACCTATCTACGAGAGAATTAGTGGAAACTGCGGGAAGCTGGAGACAAATCGTCCCCCAAAAACCTCAACGCCGCCACTTCTCTAAGAGATAGAGCCACTCACCACCTCCTTGTTGGTTTTTATGACAGAACTGCTGCCAAGGCATTACTTTACTTATTTTAATTTTGATTGCTATACGCAAATTGATTTATTATCAAACAATTAACCAACAATAGAGGAAGAAATGACTGTGATAACGGGTATCTCACGACGCGTTTCGGCTTAATAAGCCCGTTATCACAGTCATTTCTTCCTCTATTGTTGGTTAATTGTTTGATAACAACGAAAACGTTCGCTAGACTTGAAGAAGAAGAGCAAAAGGAAGAATTGTTTTCTGGAATTGTTCTTCCCTTAAATGTGACTGGAGTATCAACTTCAAAGAAGAATCTCTATCCAGGATCTTTCGGTCATTTGGGTCAAGTAATTTTTTCCGCTGTTTCTGCAGTTTATCAGTAAGCAATTTCAAATCGTTCTGCCTTTTTGGAGAACGCTTTTCCGGGTTGAAAAGCTTTGGGCATTTCTCAGAACCACGGAAGAAATCTGCTCCCAAAAAGTCAACTGCGTCCAAAAAAAAAGTTGAGTTCTCTTTATTAAAATCAATTTCATTTTATTTTTTAGGACTTTGATGAAAAAGCCCATCAAGATCGCATGATTAATTACATCCAGAGCGTCCAAAAAAGGTAAACATTTCTATTTTAAATCTTTAAATTATAAAAAAAATATAATAATTTTTTTTCCAGGTGAAATTGAAAAAAATTAATAGGAAAATTCTTCTGGACTTTGTTTCTTCTATTTTCTTTTGTTCCTATTATTAATTCAATTCAATAGTAGTGTATTTTTACAAAATTTTGTATATACATTTACAATTAATAATAGTAGTAAAGTGATTCATTTTCATTGCAGCTATTTTGACCCAATTACAAAAATTTATCGATTTCTTGGTATGTATAACTATTCGTTCATTGCAAAGGATCGAAGCAATAGAACGTTACAAAAAAACCAATAGACATTGTCAAGCATCTCTTTACACGATGTGCTTAAGATATCAACGTAACTCTCACTTAATCGAAATGAGGCATATTTTTCTAGATATTGCTTCCTTAATGGCTCGTACAGTGGGCAATGAAAAACAAATGGTCTAGGTCTTCTAGTACAAAGCGATTACACAATGAACAAATCTCGTTACTCCTTATTTTGTACGAACACTTGTTAATGTAGAAATTTAGAAGCTCACAATTGCTGAGCCGTAGTTGTGACAATAAACGCTGTTTATTAATGCCATATTTGTTTGAGAGATAGTCTTCCCACGAAATAAACCTGATACAAGCCTAAATTTAGGATTAAATTTTGAATTGAATATTCGATCTATGTCTTGAGATATTACATGATTCTCATACCTTTCAATAATCATCGAATAATTTTCGGAAAGCTTTGCATACGAGATACCATCAAGGAATTCCTCTGGATTCAATCCTATCACAGTAAAGAAATTCATAACTCCCTTCACCCAATCATTTCTTTTCAACCAGGAAAATTTAAAGGACCTATAAACCAAGGAATCGCCACATTGCTTTAGGACGCCTATGAGGAAATTCAACATCCTCTTTAAAACATTTACACTCAGGGCCTTAAATCGAATTCCGCTCTTATAAAATGATTTGGGGTGGACCGTGACAGATGAAATAGACTCTTAAAGTATTTGACTTGAATCGTTTCCAGCTCCTGCGAATCCTTTATTGCCCATATCTCCGAGCCATACAAAGCCGACGCGCCCACTATCGAATCAAAGAGCTTCTTTTTCGTGGTTAGGTCGTTACATTTACCCTTAGTTAAAATTTCCCTAACCTTCCCAAGCGCTCTGTTCCCTTTATTTTCGCATTTTTGAAAGCCAGTTTGTATTTTCCAGTGCAACTTAATGGTATACCTAAATAAGTATACTGATTGACATACTCGACTAGTTCTCCATTGAGGAACAAGGTTTAAGCTTCTTGCACTTTGGCGAATTCCTAAACGACTACCTTCGTTTAGAAACATTTACCTGAAGATTGTTGTGGGAGCAATACTCTCCGAGCCTTTCCAAATCCCTCCTCACTTCCACATACGAGTCTGCCAGTAGGACAGCATCATCCGCAAATAACAGGCAATTTATACTTTTACTCTCGT
Organism: Orius insidiosus; assembly: GCA_014119065.1. Taxonomy (NCBI): domain Eukaryota; kingdom Metazoa; phylum Arthropoda; class Insecta; order Hemiptera; family Anthocoridae; genus Orius; species Orius insidiosus. The sequence continues at coordinate 48,765 of JACGAQ010001312.1, read as the reverse complement.
CGAGTTTGACTCCTACCGAGCCTCTGTTTTGAAAATAAGATACAAAGTCCGAGATAAAGAGGATAAAAAGTAAGGGCGATAGTGTTTCTCCTTGCAGCACACCTTTAGTAATTTCAATTTTATCGCTTGACAAAACACCATTTAGTCTGAGATTGAAATTCGCATTCTTGTATAAACTCATCAAAACTCTTATTACTTTACCACTCATGCCAAGGAAATGCAGCTTTTGCCATAGAATAGAGTGGTCGATACTGTCAAAAGCCTTTCGGAAATCCACGAACAGAGCAAAAAGATAATTTTTCTTCTACCGTAAAAGGAGATTAGATTGTTTAAATAAACAGATTGTCAATTACCGATTTATTCCTTTGGAATCCTGCTTGTTCAGGAGGAACAATGTCTATTTTGTCACAATAATCCAATAAACGTTGCCTTAGAATCGATGTAAATAACTTAACGCACGTATTAAATAAGGCGATTCCTCTATAGTTATCAGGGTTTTCTTTATCTCCTTTTTTATGCAACAAAGTGAGTATGACAGTGGACCATCCTTCAGGAAAATGCTCCCTTTCAAAGAACACATTAAACATGTTGAGCAGATAATGTTCCCAATTTGGTGGCAAGGACTTCAAGACTTCATTCATTATCATGTCCGTACCTGGGGACTTATTGGTTTTCAAAGAGTGAATACTATCCTGCAATTCCAATAAAGTAAAGGGCTTATCCAATTCCATGATTCCGACATTTGAAAAAAGATGACGATCAATCTCTACTTTCGAAGGGTACATGGATCTAAAATGCTCCAGCCATACTTGAAGCTTCACCGGGTTAGCTGTTAAAGGTCTATAACTCAGCCCCCTCACTGTCTTCCAAAACTGCCTGGAATTCTTCACACTTTGCAGACTTTTCCTCACCTCGGACTCAAAATTTGACTTACTATCTCTCACAGTCTTTTTATATTCTTTTTTACAGCGTGAGTAGACATCAAAGCTAGACCTAGAGTAGGCGGATAGTTTGAGACGACGATGTGAATCTTTTACCTCATTTTTTTTGTTAATGCAACTAGAATCAAACCATGGTTTTTTGTGACTATTCACCCTTAATGCGCCAGTATCCCTGGAACATTGCATTTTGACCATCCCCAGAGCCTCCGCAGTTTCACTCATACATTTGACAAAATTTACATAGAGCTCATTCGAGTGTTGGCTGGACAAGTACAGATTTTGAGAATTTTCGATCCTAACGATAAAATCTTCCCTCAAAACCGGATTCCACAAGATTTTCCTCATCCACTTTTGGGTTATTGGCATATTGGTACAGCACCAGCCTCTTGTGAATTAACAGGACAAAGAACTTTCAAAAGACAGGCTCTATGATCAAAAAAATCAGATAGATTAACAATCTCAAGATCCATGACAAAAGGAAGACCATCGAGGTTTACCCATACCTGATCAATCAAGCTCATTCCTTGAGGCCCTACAAATGTAAACACTCCCTGATGATCAGATTTGGTTCGACCATTGCAAATCTCAAGATTTAGATCGTTCATAACTTCGATGAGATATTTACCTTTTTTATTTAATATCACATCTAACGACTTGCGGGGAAAATTTAGGCTTGTTTCACTAAAAAATGTCTCCTCTGAGCAATCTAAAATTCCCACCCTAGCATTAAAGTCACCCAAAATTACAAAGACTGTATTCGAACCAAGATAATGCTCCTTCATTTGTTCTATTTGATCTTTTATTAAGTCCATACATGACTCGAATTCCAACCCCGGCTTAAATGCCGGCTTGAGATAAATATTCATAAATAAGTAAACCATGTTTTTGACTTTAAGCTCAACTATTATCCAAAGATTTGTCTTGGAGACCAGTTTTATTTGCTTTTTTAAATTGACTTTATAGAAAATCATAAGCCCTGAGCTTGATCGCCCAAAAGATTTATTTTTTTCACCTTCAACAAAAAAATGCTCATAGTCTCTAAGGAAGGGTGGCGCTGTTTGGAATTTTTGAAGCCACGTTTCAGCCAGACAAAATATATCAACATCATTAAAAAGAGCATACACCTTTGGGTCAAAATCAGCATTAAACAAACTTTGAAAACCTGATACATTCCAGAAAATCACCTGAAGTTCGCGATAGCTTCCATCCTTCGGAGCGAATGTGTTTTCAATGGTGGTAGAGGATGTTTCCTCAGCCAGCTTGGGCGGTTCTATGTCATCGCTGTGAAGGGGTTCCAATTTGAGAGACTCAGCATCGGAAACTGGCTGCGATTTGGCGGAGTCGCTGTCCCTCTTCAGCCCATCAGAAAGCTGTTGGATCTCGACGATGTTTTTCTGCTCTTTGAGATACTCGCTGCAGTTGAAGGTCGTCGGAGGCGGAATCAGGGATAAAAGTGATTCATGAGTTACATTTTTCCTTTTAAGTTGTTTAATGATCGGAGTCATATCACAATTCAAAATCCGATTGAGAAGGGCTAGGCCATTCTGCCCATTAGAAATTAAGCCTTTCTTCTTGTGCCAAGTAAATCTATTGTGTCCAACCAGCAAGGCTAATCCAAACAATCTAACTCTTTTTCGCGGTAAAAATTCAAGGACAATTCTCTTGAGTGAAATCAGCTTCGTTAGGATTCTTCTTTCCGACAATGGTATATCCGGGTAAAGAAACACTCCTGTACCTTTGAGCTTATCTGAGTTTTTCAAGACAAGTAGACGTTCCGATGGCTCGCAAAAAGTCAGTAGTAACGGCGGAACACCATCCTTAAACTGTCTCATGACAATGACTTTACTTATTCTCGCTTGAACATTGAGTTGCGCTTTTAACCATTCAGTAACTTCGTTGTTGATATTTTGAAAGTTGATAACGGCAAGGTTTCTGATAATAAGGTTATAACTCTTTCTTTGATAAGACCGTGACGTCAACTGGTGAACTCTCCTTTCGATTCCCAAAGTTGTCTTTTCAAATCACTAAATTCCTTTTTTATAGCAATGTTTACAGCTAGTTCCTCCAGAAATTTGGCCTGCAAGGAAAGTAATTCAGAACGATTTGCCACCGAACTTAGCTTTTCGTCAATACAACTTAGAATTTCTTGGATCTCACCCATTTTGTCAAATATTGTTCTTTTAACGATTAATCAGGACGTTCAGACTTTTAAAACAAGTAGTCGATGATGATTGATGACGGTCAAATATATAGTCCAGAAAGAAAAGCAACCGATATCGGACCCTGAGGTCTGACGAGCGAAGGGTTATGTTATGACCGAATAAAATCACTAAGTATTTTCCGTCTGTTAATCACGACCACTCAAACGAAAGAACATTAATCGACATTGATCTTTTTGAAGTCAAGTGATGTAAAGTTTATCACAAAGAACACGTTATTTTTGAATAAATCAAATAAATTTGATCACTAGAAACGGGGCCGACCAGATCACCCTGGCGGCCGAACCAGGAATATTATTATATTTACTTTATTATTTATTAAATATTATTTTGAAAAAAAAATATATATTTGTTTGTTTATAATAAAGAATTGTGTTTTTTAAATAAATTTTTAATGACTCATATTGTTGTCACATATTTTTGACATCGCTTTTCATTGAGCGGAACTTCGGCATATATTCGGTCAAGCAAAAGATTTTAGCATATTTATAAGGTAATATTGCTTTAATTTTTTGAAGAAATCTCAAGTTATGTTTTAGCGACGAAATTATACGACAGTTACGCCGATAACGATAGAAATTCGTTGTTCGCAAGTCCTAAGCAATAAGGGTCAAGCGCTTCTTCGAATAAGACTATAATTCCTACGATTTCTGTCCAATGAAGTAGAAAACGCAGAATTCCTCTGGACCCTGCTGAGAATATCGAGGAAAAATGTATACAATCCGAATAAATGGGTGTTTTTAGAAAAAAATTTTACATACAGTTATCTATTCTAGACCTGAACATCATAAAAAACACCAGAAACTCCATTCGACCAATTTCTTAGACAAAAACTGTCAAAAATGCCTTATTCGGCTATCAAGCAAAAGAAAATCGAATTTCCTAGTCGGCAAATAGAAATCGCTTTTCGCTGTGCGGAACTTCAGCATATAAACTTTCAAGCAAGAGTTTATAGCACATTTATGAGGTAATTTGCTTTAATTTTATGAAGAAATCTCGAGTTTTGTTTTATCGTCGGGTTAACAATCTGGAAGGTTCGGGATGGCGGCATCCACAGCCTTTTTTATCACAAAATAAGGAGGGGGCATCGAAACAAAAATATCGGAAGGGAAATCCATATTTAGGTTGGCAAAACTTCGGTTGTAGTTTCGGGTTAACAATCTCGAAGGTTTGGAATGCGGCATCCACAGCCTCTTCTATCATAAAAAGGATCATTTCCACAGCCCTCTGAAACTATGGAGGGGGCATCGAAACAAAAATCTCGGAAGGGGAATCCATCCTATGTAGGTTGGCGAGACTGTATTAGAGGGAAACTGCAGAGTATGTACTGATTAGACTAATCACGAAATTTCGTTTCTGCGTAGTTTTATACTTTTATTACTTTTAAGAACTTACGAAACAGATTCACCTTAAGGTTTGTAAAATGAGAAATGTTTTATAATATACATAGTACACATTTATATAAGCACATACATCGATTTTGTCGATCGCAATCCATGGACCCTGGTGAATATCGGGGATAAATGCCAAAAATCCGTTGAAATGGGTGTTTTTGGTGAAAATCCATTAACAGTTATGTATTCTAGAGCAGAACACCTTCGAAAACACCAGAAAATCCATTCGATTGGATGTTTCTTAGACAAAAACTGTGAAAATGCCTTACCAAAGGCGATTTTCGGTCGAAAATGCCCCATTCGGCTATCGAGCGAGAGAAAATCGAATTTTCTAGTCGGCAAATAAAAATTGCTTTTCGTTGAGCGGAACTTCGGCATATATTCGGTCAAGCAAAAGATTTTAGCATATTTATAAGGTAATATTGCTTTAATTTTTTGAAGAAATCTCAAGTTATGTTTTAGCGACGAAATTATACGACAGTTACGCCGATAACGATAGAAATTCGTTGTTCGCAAGTCCTAAGCAATAAGGGTCAAGCGCTTCTTCGAATAAGACTATAATTCCTACGATTTCTGTCCAATGAAGTAGAAAACGCAGAATTCCTCTGGACCCTGCTGATAATATCGAGGAAAAATGTATACAATCCGAATAAATGGGTGTTTTTAGAAAAAATTTTACATACAGTTATCTATTCTAGACCTGAACATCATAAAAAACACCAGAAACTCCATTCGACCAATTTCTTAGACAAAAACTGTCAAAAATGCCTTATTCGGCTATCAAGCAAAAGAAAATCGAATTTCCTAGTCGGCAAATAGAAATCGCTTTTCGCTGTGCGGAACTTCAGCATATAAACTTTCAAGCAAGAGTTTATAGCACATTTATGAGGTAATTTGCTTTAATTTTATGAAGAAATCTCGAGTTTTGTTTTATCGTCGGGTTAACAATCTGGAAGGTTCGGGATGGCGGCATCCACAGCCTTTTTTATCACAAAATAAGGAGGGGCATCGAAACAAAAATATCGGAAGGGAAATCCATATTTAGGTTGGCAAAACTTCGGTTGTAGTTTCGGGTTAACAATCTCGAAGGTTTGGAATGCGGCATCCACAGCCTCTTCTATCATAAAAAGGATCATTTCCACAGCCCTCTGAAACTATGGAGGGGGCATCGAAACAAAAATCTCGGAAGGGGAATCCATCCTATGTAGGTTGGCGAGACTGTATTAGAGGGAAACTGCAGAGTATGTACTGATTAGACTAATCACGAAATTTCGTTTCTGCGTAGTTTTATACTTTTATTACTTTTAAGAACTTACGAAACAGATTCACCTTAAGGTTTGTAAAATGAGAAATGTTTTATAATATACATAGTACACATTTATATAAGCACATACATCGATTTTGTCGATCGCAATCCATGGACCCTGGTGAATATCGGGGATAAATGCCAAAAATCCGTTGAAATGGGTGTTTTTGGTGAAAATCCATTAACAGTTATGTATTCTAGAGCAGAACACCTTCGAAAACACCAGAAAATCCATTCGATTGGATGTTTCTTAGACAAAAACTGTGAAAATGCCTTACCAAAGGCGATTTTCGGTCGAAAATGCCCCATTCGGCTATCGAGCGAGAGAAAATCGAATTTTCTAGTCGGCAAATAAAAATTGCTTTTCGTTGAGCGGAACTTCGGCATATATTCGGTCAAGCAAAAGATTTTAGCATATTTATAAGGTAATATTGCTTTAATTTTTGAAGAAATCTCAAGTTATGTTTTAGCGACGAAATTATACGACAGTTACGCCGATAACGATAGAAATTCGTTGTTCGCAAGTCCTAAGCAATAAGGGTCAAGCGCTTCTTCGAATAAGACTATAATTCCTACGATTTCTGTCCAATGAAGTAGAAAACGCAGAATTCCTCTGGACCCTGCTGATAATATCGAGGAAAAATGTATACAATCCGAATAAATGGGTGTTTTTAGAAAAAATTTTACATACAGTTATCTATTCTAGACCTGAACATCATAAAAAACACCAGAAACTCCATTCGACCAATTTCTTAGACAAAAACTGTCAAAAATGCCTTATTCGGCTATCAAGCAAAAGAAAATCGAATTTCCTAGTCGGCAAATAGAAATCGCTTTTCGCTGTGCGGAACTTCAGCATATAAACTTTCAAGCAAGAGTTTATAGCACATTTATGAGGTAATTTGCTTTAATTTTATGAAGAAATCTCGAGTTTTGTTTTATCGTCGGGTTAACAATCTGGAAGGTTCGGGATGGCGGCATCCACAGCCTTTTTATCACAAAATAAGGAGGGGGCATCGAAACAAAAATATCGGAAGGGAAATCCATATTTAGGTTGGCAAAACTTCGGTTGTAGTTTCGGGTTAACAATCTCGAAGGTTTGGAATGCGGCATCCACAGCCTCTTCTATCATAAAAAGGATCATTTCCACAGCCCTCTGAAACTATGGAGGGGGCATCGAAACAAAAATCTCGGAAGGGGAATCCATCCTATGTAGGTTGGCGAGACTGTATTAGAGGGAAACTGCAGAGTATGTACTGATTAGACTAATCACGAAATTTCGTTTCTGCGTAGTTTTATACTTTTATTACTTTTAAGAACTTACGAAACAGATTCACCTTAAGGTTTGTAAAATGAGAAATGTTTTATAATATACATAGTACACATTTATATAAGCACATACATCGATTTTGTCGATCGCAATCCATGGACCCTGGTGAATATCGGGGATAAATGCCAAAAATCCGTTGAAATGGGTGTTTTTGGTGAAAATCCATTAACAGTTATGTATTCTAGAGCAGAACACCTTCGAAAACACCAGAAAATCCATTCGATTGGATGTTTCTTAGACAAAAACTGTGAAAATGCCTTACCAAAGGCGATTTTCGGTCGAAAATGCCCCATTCGGCTATCGAGCGAGAGAAAATCGAATTTTCTAGTCGGCAAATAAAATTGCTTTTCGTTGAGCGGAACTTCGGCATATATTCGGTCAAGCAAAAGATTTTAGCATATTTATAAGGTAATATTGCTTTAATTTTTTGAAGAAATCTCAAGTTATGTTTTAGCGACGAAATTATACGACAGTTACGCCGATAACGATAGAAATTCGTTGTTCGCAAGTCCTAAGCAATAAGGGTCAAGCGCTTCTTCGAATAAGACTATAATTCCTACGATTTCTGTCCAATGAAGTAGAAAACGCAGAATTCCTCTGGACCCTGCTGAGAATATCGAGGAAAAATGTATACAATCCGAATAAATGGGTGTTTTAGATAATATTTTACATACAGTTATCTATTCTAGACCTGAACATCATAAAAAACCAAAAATCCATTCGACCAATTTCTTAGACAAAAACTGTCAAAAATGCCTTATTCGGCTATCAAGCAAAAGAAAATCGAATTTCCTAGTCGGCAAATAGAAATCGCTTTTCGCTGTGCGGAACTTCAGCATATAAACTTTCAAGCAAGAGTTTATAGCACATTTATGAGGTAATTTGCTTTAATTTTATGAAGAAATCTCGAGTTTTGTTTTATCGTCGGGTTAACAATCTGGAAGGTTCGGGATGGCGGCATCCACAGCCTTTTTTATCACAAAATAAGGAGGGGGCATCGAAACAAAAATATCGGAAGGGAATCCATCCTATGTAGGTTGGCGAGACTGTATTAGAGGGAAACTGCAGAGTATGTACTGATTAGACTAATCACGAAATTTCGTTTCTGCGTAGTTTTATACTTTTATTACTTTTAAGAACTTACGAAACAGATTCACCTTAAGGTTTGTAAAATGAGAAATGTTTTATAATATACATAGTACACATTTATATAAGCACATACATCGATTTTGTCGATCGCAATCCATGGACCCTGGTGAATATCGGGGATAAATGCCAAAAATCCGTTGAAATGGGTGTTTTTGGTGAAAATCCATTAACAGTTATGTATTCTAGAGCAGAACACCTTCGAAAACACCAGAAAATCCATTCGATTGGATGTTTCTTAGACAAAAACTGTGAAAATGCCTTACCAAAGGCGATTTTCGGTCGAAAATGCCCCATTCGGCTATCGAGCGAGAGAAAATCGAATTTTCTAGTCGGCAAATAAAAATTGCTTTTCGTTGAGCGGAACTTCGGCATATATTCGGTCAAGCAAAAGATTTTAGCATATTTATAAGGTAATATTGCTTTAATTTTTTGAAGAAATCTCAAGTTTTGTTTTAGCGACGAAATAATACGACAGTTACGCCGATAACGATAGAAATTCGTTGTTCGCAAGTCCTAAGCAATAAGGGTCAAGCGCTTCTTCGAATAAGACTATAATTCCTACGATTTCTGTCCAATAAAGTAGAAAACGCAGAATTCCTCTGGACCCTGCTGAGAATGTCGAGGAAAAATGTATACAATCCGAATAAATGGTTGTTTTTAGATAATAATTTTACATACAGTTATCTATTCTAGACCTGAACATCATAAAAAAACACCAGAAATCCATTCGATTGGATGTTTCTTAGACAAAACTGTGAAAATGCCTTACCAAAGGCGATTTTCGGTCGAAAATGCCCCATTCGGCTATCGAGCGAGAGAAAATCGAATTTTCTAGTCGGCAAATAGAAATCGCTTTTCGTTGAGCGGAACTTCTGCATATAAACTTTCAAGCAAAAGATTTTAGCATATTTATGAGGTAATATTGCTTTATTTTATGAAAAAATCTCAAGTTATGTTTTAGCGACGAAATAATACGACAGTTACGCCGATAACGATCCAAATTCGTTGTTCGCAAGTCCTAAGCAATAAGGGTCAAGCGCTTCTTCGAATAAGACTATAATTCCTACGATTTCTGTCCAATGAAGTAGAAAACGCAGAATTCCTCTGGACCCTGCTGAGAATATCGAGGAAAAATGTATACAATCCGAATAAATGGGTGTTTTTAGATAATTTTACATACAGTTATCTATTCTAGACCTGAACATCATAAAAAAAACCAAAAAATCCATTCGACCAATTTCTTAGACAAAAACTGTCAAAAATGCCTTATTCGGCTATCAAGCAAAAGAAAATCGAATTTCCTAGTCGGCAAATAGAAATCGCTTTTCGCTGTGCGGAACTTCAGCATATAAACTTTCAAGCAAGAGTTTATAGCACATTTATGAGGTAATTTGCTTTAATTTTATGAAGAAATCTCGAGTTTTGTTTTATCGTCGGGTTAACAATCTGGAAGGTTCGGGATGGCGGCATCCACAGCCTTTTTTATCACAAAATAAGGAGGGGGCATCGAAACAAAAATATCGGAAGGGAAATCCATATTTAGGTTGGCAAAACTTCGGTTGTAGTTTCGGGTTAACAATCTCGAAGGTTTGGAATGCGGCATCCACAGCCTCTTCTATCATAAAAAGGATCATTTCCACAGCCCTCTGAAACTATGGAGGGGGCATCGAAACAAAAATCTCGGAAGGGGAATCCATCCTATGTAGGTTGGCGAGACTGTATTAGAGGGAAACTGCAGAGTATGTACTGATTAGACTAATCACGAAATTTCGTTTTGCGTAGTTTTATACTTTTATTACTTTTAAGAACTTACGAAACAGATTCACCTTAAGGTTTGTAAAATGAGAAATGTTTTATAATATACATAGTACACATTTATATAAGCACATACATCGATTTTGTCGATCGCAATCCATGGACCCTGGTGAATATCGGGGATAAATGCCAAAAATCCGTTGAAATGGGTGTTTTTGGTGAAAATCCATTAACAGTTATGTATTCTAGAGCAGAACACCTTCGAAAACACCAGAAAATCCATTCGATTGGATGTTTCTTAGACAAAAACTGTGAAAATGCCTTACCAAAGGCGATTTTCGGTCGAAAATGCCCCATTCGGCTATCGAGCGAGAGAAAATCGAATTTTCTAGTCGGCAAATAGAAATCGCTTTTCGTTGAGCGGAACTTCTGCATATAAACTTTCAAGCAAAAGATTTTAGCATATTTATGAGGTAATATTGCTTTTATGAAAAAATCTCAAGTTATGTTTTAGCGACGAAATAATACGACAGTTACGCCGATAACGATCCAAATTCGTTGTTCGCAAGTCCTAAGCAATAAGGGTCAAGCGCTTCTTCGAATAAGACTATAATTCCTACGATTTCTGTCCAATGAAGTAGAAAACGCAGAATTCCTCTGGACCCTGCTGAGAATATCGAGGAAAAATGTATACAATCCGAATAAATGGGTGTTTTTAGATAAAAATTTTACATACAGTTATCTATTCTAGACCTGAACATCATAAAAAAACCAAAATCCATTCGACCAATTTCTTAGACAAAAACTGTCAAAAATGCCTTATTCGGCTATCAAGCAAAAGAAAATCGAATTTCCTAGTCGGCAAATAGAAATCGCTTTTCGCTGTGCGGAACTTCAGCATATAAACTTTCAAGCAAGAGTTTATAGCACATTTATGAGGTAATTTGCTTTAATTTTATGAAGAAATCTCGAGTTTGTTTTATCGTCGGGTTAACAATCTGGAAGGTTCGGGATGGCGGCATCCACAGCCTTTTTTATCACAAAATAAGGAGGGGCATCGAAACAAAAATATCGGAAGGGAAATCCATATTTAGGTTGGCAAAACTTCGGTTGTAGTTTCGGGTTAACAATCGAAGGTTTGGAATGCGGCATCCACAGCCTCTTCTATCATAAAAAGGATCATTTCCACAGCCTCTGAAACTATGGAGGGGGCATCGAAACAAAAATCTCGGAAGGGGAATCCATCCTATGTAGGTTGGCGAGACTGTATTAGAGGGAAACTGCAGAGTATGTACTGATTAGACTAATCACGAAATTTCGTTTTGCGTAGTTTTATACTTTATTACTTTTAAAACTTACGAAACAGATTCACCTTAAGGTTTGTAAAATGAGAAATGTTTTATAATATACATAGTACACATTTATATAAGCACATACATCGATTTTGTCGATCGCAATCCATGGACCCTGGTGAATATCGGGGATAAATGCCAAAAATCCGTTGAAATGGGTGTTTTTGGTGAAAATCCATTAACAGTTATGTATTCTAGAGCAGAACACCTTCGAAAACACCAGAAAATCCATTCGATTGGATGTTTCTTAGACAAAAACTGTGAAAATGCCTTACCAAAGGCGATTTTCGGTCGAAAATGCCCCATTCGGCTATCGAGCGAGAGAAAATCGAATTTTCTAGTCGGCAAATAAAAATTGCTTTTCGTTGAGCGGAACTTCGGCATATATTCGGTCAAGCAAAAGATTTTAGCATATTTATGAGGTAATATTGCTTTAATTTTTGAAAAATCTCAAGTTTGTTTTAGCGACGAAATATACGACAGTTACGCCGATAACGAAAATTCGTTGTTCGCAAGTCCTAAGCAATAAGGGTCAAGCGCTTCTTCGAATAAGACTATAATTCCTACGATTTCTGTCCAATGAAGTAGAAAACGCAGAATTCCTCTGGACCCTGCTGAGAATGTCGAGGAAAAATGTATACAATCCGAATAAATGGTTGTTTTTAGATAATAATTTTACATACAGTTATCTATTCTAGACCTGAACATCATAAAAAACACCAGAAAATCCATTCGATTGGATGTTTCTTAGACAAAACTGTGAAAATGCCTTACCAAAGGCGATTTTCGGTCGAAAATGCCCCATTCGGCTATGAGCGAGAGAAAATCGAATTTTCTAGTCGGCAAATAGAAATCGCTTTTCGTTGAGCGGAACTTCTGCATATAAACGGTCAAGCAAAAGATTTTAGCATATTTATGAGGTAATATTGCTTTTATTTTATGAAAAAATCTCAAGTTATGTTTTAGCGACGAAATAATACGACAGTTACGCCGATAACGATCCAAATTCGTTGTTCGCAAGTCCTAAGCAATAAGGGTCAAGCGCTTCTTCGAATAAGACTATAATTCCTACGATTTCTGTCCAATGAAGTAGAAAACGCAGAATTCCTCTGGACCCTGCTGAGAATATCGAGGAAAAATGTATACAATCCGAATAAATGGGTGTTTTTAGATAAAAATTTTACATACAGTTATCTATTGTAGACCTGAACATCATAAAAAACACCAGAAACTCCATTCGACCAATTTCTTAGACAAAAACTGTCAAAAATGCCTTATTCGGCTATCAAGCAAAAGAAAATCGAATTTCCTAGTCGGCAAATAGAAATCGCTTTTCGCTGTGTGGAACTTCAGCATATAAACTTTCAAGCAAGAGTTTTTAGCACATTTATAGGTAATTTGCTTTAATTTTATGAAGAAATCTCGAGTTTTGTTTTATCGTCGGGTTAACAATCTGGAAGGTTCGGGATGGCGGCATCCACAGCCTTTTTTATCACAAAATAAGGAGGGGGCATCGAAAAATGCTCTACTTTTCATTTCTGAAATCAAAAATTTGGGTTAAAGAAAAACGAGTCTCCTAGGTCAATTTTAACGGATTTTAGTGCAAAAAACGCTAAAATTTGTCCAAAATTGTCATATGAGTAATCAAAATGTCATATGAGTAATCAAGTCAAATTTTAGTGTTTTTTTTTCTGGTTAAAATCGACCTAAGAGTCTAATTTTTTTTTAATTCCTCTTATTTTTGTAAGAAGATTTGTGACTATCACAAATTCAAGCATCTTCGCATTCTACGGATGTCGAGATGTAGTTACTAATGGCCTTTTTTCAAGTTAGAACCCAGATTTCTTACTTCAGAAATGAAAATTGGCAATTTTTAACAGAATTTTGAAAGAGCTACACTGTCTTTTGTAGCTGTGCATCAAAAAGAAAAATTTTGTTGAAGAATTCCTAATTTTCATTTCTGAAGTAAGAAATCTGGGTTCTAACTTGAAAAAAGGCCGTTTGTAACGACATCTCGACATCTCGTAGAATACGAAGATGCTTGAATTTGCGACGGTTGGAATCTTCTGACAAAAATAAGTGAAATTTAAAAAAAATGAGGCCGATTTTAACGGAATTTATCGCAAAAAACACTAAAATTTGACATTTTAAAGTTGTCGAAAATGGTCATATAAATAGAGTCAAATCAGTTTGAAATTTTGCGTAGATTACGAATCTGATTTAAAAAATTCTTATTTGATTTGATAGGGTTCTTATTTGAAATAATGAAGTATTAGTATAATAAATAAAAATTGTAGGAAATTTAATTTTCTATAAATTTGTACTTAATTATTTTTTTCTAGGATGCACCATTTTCGGAAAATAATTTTTTTAAAAAATAAATTTATCTTGAAAACAGTGCGTCCTAGAGAAAAAATGAATATAATAAAAATTAAAGAGAATTGAATTTCCAACAGATTTTATTTAGTGCATTTTTTCAATATCGGTAACGATTTACGATTTACAAGCCTTTAAAAATTAACCTTCTTAATGGTTATACTTCAATAACCTTGTTACACGGAGAAGGTCAACTTTTGATAGACTTTAACGCCTAAAATGTTCAAAATTTTGAAAAAATGAACTACTAGGTGTACAAAATGAAACTCGGCTAAAAGCTACAAAATTCAAATTTACCCTGTGGCTGAGTTTCATTTTGTACACCTAATAACTGTGAATCTTTGAAAATGAAAAAAAGCGGCCATAAAGTGCTTCGGAAAAATGGACGGTCGGCTGGCACTACAGACAACTTAAACTAAACTCTTTTGCTTAGAGGAAGGATTTGAGGCCTCAATGCTCTGGAGGGCTGGCAGCGCCCTAAATAGTTGTGTGAACTATTGAGTATAGACCTACTAGGGGGTTGAAGTGTATGATGCCCTACCAATAATCTTTACTAATCTATGGTGCAGAACTTTATTTTCGACGATTTTTCATTTTAAGTCTCATCTTTTCCATTTTCTGGTAGAAATCAAGTTCATTGTAATCGCCCGCCCAGGTTGCCATACGTAAGAAGAAGCCAAGCTCTTCTTTTACCACTGGATCGACAGGACGTAACGTCCTTACAAATTTTTCTTTTGTGTCTTCTCTTCTTCAGCCCTTGTGGTCCTGTAATCGTAATCGCAATATCCAGGTATGCATTTTAGTTTTCCACAAGACCACGGAAGCCTGAAAAAATTTACAACTACCATCAGTGAAGCAATCCCCTACGGATGGCCTCCACCTAAACTTGGCTGCTCTGAACAATACTTACCCGACAGGATAATAAGAAGGATTGGATGGTTTATAGCAGTAGCTATGTTCTCTGCAAACACCTGGAGTACCAGGGCGAGAGGAGGTCACTGAAGAAACACCTGAAGTAGCTGTTGTTGGCCTGGAAGTGTTTCTAGAAGAAGATCGTGATGTGCTTAAAGTCCAGCGTGAGCTATTTCTTGAAGTCGAGCGAGAAGAGTTCCTTGAAATCGCTCTTCCAAAAGTCTTCTTTTTCGGCCTCGCGGTCGGTTCCAACTGCTTGAAACTTACATGACCTCTCTCTTTACCTTTCATACTTGCACCACATGTTTTATTTGAAGGAAATAAATAAATAAATTTGTTACAAATTATATTTATACGTGGCTCTCAACGGAGGGACAAAAATGGCCTGAAGAGTGCAGCATGAAATTGGCGCGTTATTTTCAAATAATAATGAGTGATGGCATAACTAACTTTATATTTTTATACAGGGTGTCACAATAACTTCACAATGAGGAAGTTATTATGAGCCACACTGTACAAATGGATATTTTTGAAGTTAAACATAACGTCTTGATCAACCATCGACGGCGCCAGCAATTCTCCTGAAACTCGTCGGCAGTTCCGCACCTCTTCTACCTGCTGAATTACTGAAACTTCAAATTTGGAACAAACTTCTCGACATCTGCGACACTCACGTCACAGCTCGACAGTTTGCGTTCCAGCGTCCGCATACGCATCTTCGACACATCAACGCTCAACATGCAGCACCTCAGACCTTCACCCTTCTTTTCTCCGGGGGGGGGGACAACATATGTTCTAAATATCATCAGAGTCAAATACACACAACACAACTTCTTTCCTTCTTTCTAAATTAGGGGTGATGAAGCATCCCATAAACTTAAAAAATCTAAATGGAACGATTTTTCTAAAAAAAAGTTTTATTCAGAGTACATTTAATAATAAAAATAATTTATTATTTACAACATATAAATTACACTTGTAAAATTATGTAAACCATTCGTAGAAAAATGGTGAGCTGGGAGCTTTCGACGGCACACTTAAACTTTCAGGTTTTAAAGGCTAAAAAATCGTTATCAACTGTCAAATTTTATGAATAAAAAACTCACTTTTGGTTTGTTTGATTGGAAAATACGATTTGAAGGGTTTGTTATGGGTAAAACTGGAAACCAAATGTTAGAAGCAGATTTGCTTATGGCGAGAATACAAGCTTCGTCGGTCCTTTTTACGCCGTTTGCCTCCTCGGAATGAAACGAAAGTCCAAACATGCCCTTTAAAAAATTTGAATTAAATAAAAATTAAATGTGGATACTTACTTGAATTTTAATCATTGCTGACTTGATATTTGATCGTATCAAAGGCGAAAAGACTTCTAAATCGATTGGATCGATTGTGTTTTTCAATTCTGAAATTTTATTTTCGCTAAGTGAGTTGAGATCTTTGTTGGTCAACGGAATAAACTGGGCTGCGATATATTGGACGTCGAAAAGGCTCTGGACGGAATGCGACTGACATAATTGCTTCTCAGTGATATAGCAGTCGAGAAGAACAGGCACTACTTTTTCCATAAGATTTTCAACAATAAGTCTGAAAAGAATATGAAAACGGAAGTTTTGATATGAATTTTTTACTTGGGTAAATGAGCTTTTCCGATTTCTGACATGATGTACTGAAGCGCAGATTGAAGAGGTAAACTTGGACATGATGGTATGCGAAGTTTTGATTTTTGTTTATTTTCTTCACCTTCTTCAATATATCCCATTGCTAAAAACCCAAATATAGAAGATTCTTTTAACTTTTTTGGACTTACAGGAATGGTGTTGAGAAGATCTTCATATGTTGATGGTGGTACAATGATTTTGGGGACGTTTACTTTTATTCTAGAAAGAGCTTTTCCTTCCCAGACATTCCAGCAATAAAGACTTTCTGAATTGACCATTTTAACAGTTTCCCATGCGTTGTCTTTGTTTTCTCCAAGCATCAAACATTTAAGAAGCATCGGGCAGATGTCCGGAACGGCCTGAAGGAAACGTGCCAAAGTTGAAATGTTCCCTTCAGAAATATTCTCTTTGTTGACGATATCGTGGATTTGTTTGATCAACTTTTGAACCATGACGGTGCAAGCTTTTTGTTGGTGGTTTTTAAGTTCGTTGCTTTCGCAGTCGAGGATGTCGTCGGTGCTCTAGAGGCCGGAGAGGTCGCTGTAAAGACGAGTGAGTTTCTCCTCGAAAATTCGACATATGCTGTAAACTTTGGGAGTGATCGCTTTCGACTTTAAGCTGATCCCTTTTGTATTCACGTTTACCAGCGGCAAATCCAAATCGTCCGCAGATTCCTTCCACACAAACCAACGCAAATCCAAATCGGATCTTTTTCTAGAATTAGAGATTTTTGAATTTGAAAAAACGTTAGAAACATGGAACAATTGTTCTTTAAAAATAAACTTACACATCATCATCATTTATTGATGACTGGATATGATCGACGACAGTTCTAAATGTTTCTTCGCACTGAAGCGAAATCAAATCGTTCGCCCTCGATGTAATCAATGGCTTATAAACCTCATCCCACAAATCAAATTTATTCTGAACATTAAAAACCGCCAGTAAATGCTCCCAATCTGAGTTCGAAATCTAAAACAAAAATTAAAAAAAACTGCGAGAGATAATAAAACTAACTTTTTGTTCTGCAGTTATTTCATTGAGATTATGCAAACTATTGATTTTGTTTAAAAGCTCTTTTCCTTTTGATGAAACAATTTGTTTAACATTTGAAAGCCAATCAGAAACAATTCTTTCAACCTTATCAACTTCTAGGTTATTTTTGCTTAGTGTTTTAACCCTGAAAAGACACTTTAATTTATTTATTAACTAAAAAAGAGAAAAATTACTTATAATGAAGGATGATTGGTGGTAAAAAAGACATTTTGATATTTTCTTCCAATAAATTGATGGGATTTTGATGTTTAGATAAAGTATGGTCGAGTCGTTTCCAGACTGAACCTTTTCCTGAATCCCAAGGGGCTGAAAAGTGAAAAATCAAAAGATGATTCTAAATAAGATTTTTACCAAGCATTAGTGAGTTAAGCAAAAATAAGGAGTTGATGATACAACTGTGGCTGTTTAGAATTTGATCTTTGACGTTTGAGTTTTGCATGAGAAGTTTTTCCAGGGCGTCAGTACGAATGGAAAGGAATTTTGAGAACAACGATATCTCCTGAAGAATAGCGACTGCAGCTAAGCACATACTCGCTTCATCATCGTTCAAATCGATTTTTTTCAAATCATTTTCCGCCTCACGTAATATCGTACTGGAAAAATGAGCGAGAAGCGACCACTGTTGATCAACGACAGGCAACTTTGAGGCGAACTGCTTAAGGCTTTTGTCAGCACTAAAACCTAAAATCGCTACATTTAGAGTAAAAAGAAAATTTTAAAAAGTACCAGTTTTGATATGACGGCCGAGTAAATATAATTGGGTCGCTTTTACATAATCTTTGGATGAAACAGCTTCCCAGATTAATTCAGGAAGGTCGACCAAAATTGAGATCTGCGCAGCGATTGAATCGCCCAACGAATCAACACTTGAACTAAAAAAAAGAATTTATCCTACGATAAATAATCCAAATTACCGTTTACGATGAACTTCTGGGCGATAAGCCTTTTGCTTATTTTTAAGAGAGGCCATTTCCAAATTCATACTGTCTACATCTTTGATTATTTTTAAAGATAAATCTTTCATTTCTTTGATTGTGTCAGCGGCTTCTATGAGATCTCTGTATCTTTCCCTAAAAAAAAAAAATAATAATAATAAAAACTTGCACATTAAGATCGAAAAAAGACCAATGGTCAAATTGGCATCTAGCAAGACCCAATCTCGCAAACCATCTATCGATGGTATAACAATAAGAATAATCTAAAATATTTAACAAATAGACCAACAGGGTCTTCCAGTCTCCATTCCGGAAAACCATCTATCGATGGTATCACAATTAATACAAAATACAGAAAAAAATAGTTACCCAACTAAGGTCCTTAGTTCTTCTTTTTTCGATTCGATCTCAACCCCAAGCATCTTTTCTACTCCTTCCACCACTTCGACTGTGGAAGTTTCAAAAAGTTTGTCCGGATTTACCGTCGAAAGCATTTTTTTAAATTAATAACTTAAAATAAAATTATCCAAAAAACATAGATGTCAACGGCATGTTATCAATGACGACGCATAACCTTTAGAAAGGTTTCTGATAAAACAGGGACGTTTAGTTTTAAAATAATGGATTATAAACTGGAAGATCGTTGGAGAAGATATGAAAGCAGGTGCGTTTGATTAAATTTCATTTCTTATATATTTTTTCTGTTCATAGTTTGCCACTGTCTATAAAGCAAGAGATGTTGAAACAGATCTGATAGTTGCCGTCAAGAAAGTAAGTTACCATTTTGGGATTACTTGACTTCATTATTTTCTTTAGATAAAAGTCGGAAGCCAGGCTGAAGCAAGAGATGGCAACAACCGTACAGCATTACGTGAAATCAAACTTCTTCAAGAACTTCACCATATCAATATCATCGGACTTATCGGTAAAACGACAAAATTCAATCATAAAATTAATCAAATTTCTTTAGACGTTTTTGGCTACAAGTCCAACGTTTCTTTAGTCTTCGATTTCATGGATACAGATCTTGAAGTTATCATTAAAGATACCAGTATTGTTTTGACACCAGCGCATGTCAAAGCTTACACATTGATGACCCTTCAAGGCTTAGAATACCTGCATAATAACTGGATATTACATAGAGATCTTAAGCCAAACAATCTTCTGATAAACAGCGAAGGTGTACTTAAAATAGGAGATTTTGGTTTAGCGAAGTTTTTTGGATCTCCTAATCGTATTTATACTCATCAAGTTGTCACTCGTTGGTACAGGTATGTTTTGATGAAGATAATTTTGTTTTATTTGATTTTTAGGTCACCTGAGTTACTTTTCGGAGCCAAAATGTACGCCACAGGCGTTGATATGTGGGCTGTCGGTTGTATCGTCGCTGAACTTCTGCTTCGTGTACCATTTTTACCTGGTGAATCTGATTTGGACCAGTTGACCAGAATTTTCCATACGTTGGGGACACCTACGGAACAATCGTGGCCTGGTATGACGTCGCTTCAAGATTTTATACAGTTTAAAACGTTCCCTGGGACGCCGTTGAAGCACATATTTACTGCGGCGGGTGATGATTTGTTAGATTTGATCTCTTTATTGTTGATGATCAACCCGATGCAAAGGATCAACTGCCAACAGGCTTTGAAAATGCCATATTTTAGGTATTCTATATTAATAATTATTTATTTTATTTTTTCTTTTATCAGTAATAAACCAGCTCCCGCACTGGGATCTCAACTTCCTCTTCCAAGTTCTTTGAGGCAACCGCAACCAAAGCCAGGATCGAAAAGAAAACTAATTGAATCATCAGGAGGTACAATTTTTCGGCTAGATTTATTTTTCTTGTTCTGGGGTTCAAAAATTGGCAATTTTGGGATTTTTTAAAATGATTTTTTGTCCACAAAACCCTGTTTTTACAGGATTTATGAAAGTTTCCCCCATTTTTTTGGCAGAAAAATGCCATTTTTACTGAATTTTAGGAATGGGTTTTGCTTGCTAAATTGGGGATTCCCTAGGTGTTAATTAGAAAATTACTAACCTTTTCTTTCTCTTTTGTTTCAGCAATTCAACCAAAAAGACTGCAATTTGATACTAGCCTTTAAACTTAATTTTTTTTTACAATAAATGTTGTTTATGATGAATAGCGTTATTTACATTACGAAATTTATTTTTGAGACTTTATGGACGCTTTTTGCGAGTTTTTTTGGGCTTGGGAGGTATAATGTAAGATGTGCTTTCTCTTCGTTTGTCTTCTTCTTCAGCCTCTTCTACGGCTTCTTTAACTTCTTCTTCTGCTTCTTCTTTCGCTACTTCTGCTTCTTCTTTCGCTTCTTCTGCTACTTCTACTTTGATTCTGCTTCTTCTCCTTGTTCTCCTTTGTATTCTGCTTCTTCATCTTGTGTGTCTTCTGCTTCTTCGTCTTGTGTGTCTTCCTCCTCTTCTTCTTCTTTTGGTTCAGGATCGATATTTATAATGGACGACTTTGGCGATTGATGGTATATTTGTTTTGCGTTTCTTGGTTTTCTTTTCTTTTTGCCGATGTCCTCTGTATCGTCGAGATCGTTGGCCATGATGATGACTTTAAGGAAGAAAAGAAGCTCGTCATCAACTCGAGGGTCGCCCGGGCAATATTTTTTCTTCAATCCCAAAGAAGACTTTTGCTCTCGTTTTCTCTGTTTTCGCTTTTGCTTCCGTCTTTTCAGCTCTTCCTGACAAGGCTCGCATTCGCATTTTCGACGTTTTTTCCTCTTTTTGAAAAGCTGATCAAAGAGTCCTTCAGGCTCCAGGACGATTTGTGGCTCCTCTTCTTTTTTCTCTTCATCTTTGTTCTCTTCATCTTTGTTCTCTTCATCTTTGTTCTCTTCATCTTTGTTCTCTTCATCTTTTTCTCTTCCTCCTCAATCAGGGCGTCCACTCGCCTTCCTTTGGGGCAGTAACCGGGTAGGCATTTTAAAAGGCCTGAAGCCCAGGGCAATCTGAAAATTTAAAAAGAAAAATTAACAAAAAAAGCTCAATTTTGTTTTATTTGATCCCCCTCCCTCCCCAAAATTTCTATCTTTTCTTTTTCTTCCTTTCAACCCTTTCTATCTCTTTTTCACTTTTCGTTTCAGTCACTGTCTGGCTCATTTCGATGTTTTTAAATGAAGACTCAGAAGCTTGAGCTGTCACGTCCCCCTTTTTCTTGTCTCTTTTCGATTTTCTATCTTCGCTTCTACGTCGTTTTTTAGGGGCAGACTCTTCTTTGACCTTTTCTTCAGCTACTGTAGCGTTTCGAAGATCTTTTTCGGTCACTTCTGGCTCTTTTTTCTTTTCTTTGGACCTTTCTTCTCTCTTCCTTTTTCCCTTTTCATCACCGCTTCTTGGTTTCTTTCTCTCCTTTGGCACTTCTTCTTTGGGAGTCGCATCTCCTTTCGGCGTTTCTTCACCTTTTTCTTTTTCCTCTTCTTTTTTCTCAACAGTTTCTTGGGTTTTCTCATGAGTTTCTTCTGGCTTTTTTGGTTCCGGTTCAATTTGGTCAATTTGTTCATCTTTTGTATCTTCATCTTCTTTTATTATTTCTTCTTCTTTTATTTCTTTTTCTTCTTTTATTATTTCTTCTTCTTTTATTACTTCTTCTTCTATTTCTTCTTTTTCTTCTGGTATTTCGTCCTCTTCAATTATTTCATCTTCTTCCATTTCGCCTTCTTCTAATATTTCATCTTCTTCAAATATTTCATCTGGTCTTTCTTCTTCTTCTTCTGCTATGTCTTCTTCTGGATCTTTTTCTTGTTTCTTGCCAAATTTTATTTTTTTGTGTTTATGAACAAGACCTAATGCTTCTTTGCATTTCATCATCAGCTCTTTTTCTCTTTGTCGTTTTCTTCTGCGTTCTTCGTTTCTGTCTTCGGGGTCTTTTCTTTTTTTCAGGCCGTACTTCTTTCTGAAGCGATCTTCAGAGGATTCATCGCCCGCCATAGCAACCCCTTTAAAAACGTAATTGACTTCTTTATAAAGAGCTGGATCTTCAAACGAAATTGGACGGAGTTTTCTCCTTTTCTTCTTATTTTTCTTCTCTTCTTCTTCTTTCACCTTAGCTTCCCAATCTTCTCTAAATAGGCAGTAACCTGGTAAACATTTTAAAAGTCCACTCGCCCACGGAAGCCTGAAATATTTAACCTATAACATTAAAATTATGTTAAAATTCGCTTACCCTTTTGGATAATATGAAGGGTCTGAAGATAAATTGCAGTAGCTGTGTGGGCAAGGAATTTTTTCTTTCGATGTTGCTGTGCTTGCTTTACTTCCTTTACTCACTTGACTTCCTTTCCTTCCCTTTCCACCTTCCTTCTAAAAAAACGAAGAAATAATTTTTTTCTACAAACTCATGAGCCAAATTTTTACCTTTTTATCTCGTTGGGCCTCCATTTCGTCCAATTCTCATTCTTGAGAGGCTCTGGGTCTCAAAATCAAGCGAAATTTTATTTTATTTTATTTTTTATTGCATTTTACATGTGTCAAAAAGTGACAAATGTTTTTTTTAATATTTTGAAATGAGGGGCACAAGATTTTTTTTCAGAGGATGAAAACAAAGTCTGAACCATTTTTGAACCAAATATGAACAACCTAACCTCACTAAAGTAAAATGTAGTTGTAAAAAGAGCCAACAGATGCCAGCAGATTATTTTTGGACATCAAACTGGACTAAAATAACCAAATAAGTCGTCACAGCAGAAACTATCTTCTGAAAAAGGTCACAAATTTGGTATATTAAAGTTAAAATACCGAATGGATTAGAGTAAAATCCAATTGAAAAAATTAGATGCTGTAAAGTTCATTTCTCTTTTTGCCCCAATATGAAACTTAATTTCTCCTTAAAAAAAAAGTTATTAATGTTATTGATAATTTTTAAAATTACCTCGCTGGCGAGCGATGTTGTATCTTCCATCCTTAAATTGAAGAGGTTAATATTGAAATTTTTAGCCTAAAAACAAAAGTCTGGTGAATAAGCAAGTTTTTCTCATTTTAGCGACGCTAAAGCATACCTTTTTTTTGGTCGTCGAACAAGGAAAAACGACGACAAAGCAGACATAAAAAAGAAAAAAAGAAACCACAACGATTTGGTGAAAGCGACTGCAATATCTCGTCCCATTACTATTATAATCGTGTAAAGATTCGTAATCAACTGCATAAAACAGGTCGAAATAATCAGAAGATTTTGAACAGAAAACAACTCGTTGAGAGCTACAGAAGCCTAGAGGCGTCTTTTAGAAAAGACGATTGAAACATTCAGTGATAACCACAATTTTCTCCCTTCTTCCCCTGTAGTTTTCGGTTGTCGACAAAACATACAACTCCTCCGTTAAAAAATCCAAGAAATATTTAACAAAATAGACGCTTTCGGAAAACAAAAATGCCACCGAATAATAAACAATGTGTATATAAATTGTAGAAATGTTATTTTGGTTGTTTTAGGGTGACTATTCAGACGTAATTTATAATTTTTTATTTTGTTACTAGTTTCGAGCCTATGTGTAAGCTCCTCATCAGACTGAAACAATGACATTTTTGACATTAATAATTTATACACTTACTATCATAAAAAACAACAAGACATTAAAATAGTGGTCAATTTCCTGGGGTAAAAATATAAAAAATTTTTGGTAACTACACTTACCCAGTATACAATAAAAGTCTCTACAGCTAACGATTCATTTTTTTAAAAATTCACAGAGATATTTTTTTCTTTTCTTTTTTCTCATTTTTAATGAAATTAACAATTTTATGATTTTCGCTATTTGAAGACGTGAATCAAGGACGTGAAAATTTATTGAGTTTCTATTGGCTGTTACAAAGTGGGGAAAAAAATTTAAAATATCAAAGCTAAGGAAAAGGCGGTAGAATTTTGAAATTTTTATTTAATGTTGTCGTTTAGAAGGCTGTGGCATGGGATAACCATACATCAGGAAGGTATTAGTGAGGTTTATATTTTGAGGTTTTGTTTTTAGTGTACATTTTGTAACTATTTTTGAAATTAAATAAAGGATGAATTTAAGATAAAATATTGATTAATTATGAACAATTATTCCCTAATATGGTATTATTACGTGGTTGAAGGAGAAAAAGCAGGTTGGAATAAGCAGAATCTAACTTTTCGTTAGGGCCCTTGAAGTTCACATTGTGTTTGGTGGTGTGTATTTTTATGTTTTCTTTTGTGAGTCTTCGTGTTTTGCATGCCTCTCTACTAACGATTTTAGGGTGGTCAAGATCAAACATATGTTTGGTTGTGATGGCATGAAGACTCAGGCCCGTATCAGCTCGGCAATTTTGTATGGAATACTTGTGTTTGTATAGCCGGTTTTTAGTAGACATTCTGTTTGTCCAATATATTTTTTTGGGCAGTTTAGACAGCTAATTTCATAAATGACATGACTGTTTTCTAGAAGGGGAGTTGGTGGTTTGAGTCCAGGTAAGATGTTTTTTATTTGGTTGTTTATTTTGTATGCCATTTTTATGTTATTAGAGTTGGTAATTTCAAAAAAGATTTTTTGTATTTGCTCTGTGATCTGTGGTATGTAGGTAATACCTACGTAATACGGTGGGAGGGGGTGTTGAGGTATAGGGTGGTTTTGCTGTGTTGTGTGGTTGGTATAGAAGGGTGTGGGTATTTGATTATTTTGACATTCTAATTGAATTTTTTGGACTAGATATTTGGGGTAGTTGTTTAAATTGGCTATTGATTTTATGTAGTTATTATTTTCTTCAAGATATTGGGGGTCACTTAACATGTAATTTTTAAGAAACAGGGTTTTAATTAGGTTGACCTTCATGTGGTGTGGGTGACAGGAGTGGTAATTTATCATCCGTCCTGACATTTCAGCTTTAACGTGCCATTTTGTGTGGATGTGTGAACCTTGTTTAACAAGTTGGAGTTCTAGAAAGTTTATGGTGTTATTATTTAGTTTTTCCAAGGTAAACTCTAGGTGATAATCATTATTGTTGAAGGTATCGAGAGCTAATTCAATTTTATTTTCAGGTAGCGCAATAAGTAAATCATCCACATACAATCGGCAGAATTGTATATCTAGATCATTCCTTTCTAGGGTGTCTTTCAGGAGTTGGTGAACGAAAATTTCTGCCAGTATCGGACTCATTTTCCCCCCCATGGGTAGGCCTTTTGTCTGTTCAATAATTTTGTTGTTGAACCTGAAATAATTGTGATTGGTACATTCCTGCAGTAAATAAATAAAGGTATCTTTTTTGAGGGGTGTAGAGCTTTCTATTTTATCCCAATTGTTTTTTATAATTTCAAGTGTGGGCTCTATAGGTACATTAGTGAACATACTTTTTACGTCCAGGCTAATAAGGGTGTGTTCAGAGGGTAGGGGTTTGCTGATAGGAAGGATTTTAGTTCAGAGGAGTTTTTTACATTGTAATTATGCAAGTTTTTTAGTTGATTTAGGGGACGAAGTAATAGTTTGGTTAAATTTTTAAAGGGATGTGAATAAGTGCAAATAATGGGTCTTAATTTTTCGTTTTTGGTTTTAAATATTAGGTTTTAAAATAAGGATGAATTTAAGATAAAATATTGATTAATTATGAACAATTATTCCCTAATATGGTATTATTACGTGGTTGAAGGAGAAAAAGCAGGTTGGAATAAGCAGAATCTAACTTTTCGTTAGGGCCCTTGAAGTTCACATTGTGTTTGGTGGTGTGTATTTTTATGTTTTCTTTTGTGAGTCTTCGTGTTTTGCATGCCTCTCTACTAACGATTTTAGGGTGGTCAAGATCAAACATATGTTTGGTTGTGATGGCATGAAGACTCATGCCAAAAAAATGAATCGTTAGCTGTAGAGACTTTTATTGTATACTGGTCTGATGAGGAGCTTACACATAGGCTCGAAACTAGTAACAAAATAAAAAATTATAAATTACGTCTGAATAGTCACCCTAAAACAACCAAAATTTTCGTTCACCAACTCCTGAAAGACACCCTAGAAAGGAATGATCTAGATATACAATTCTGCCGATTGTATGTGGATGATTTACTTATTGCGCTACCTGAAAATAAAATTGAATTAGCTCTCGATACCTTCACAATAATGATTATCACCTAGAGTTTACCTTGGAAAAACTAAATAATAACACCATAAACTTTCTAGAACTCCAACTTGTTAAACAAGGTTCACACATCCACACAAAATGGCACGTTAAAGCTGAAATGTCAGGACGGATGATAAATTACCACTCCTGTCACCCACACCACATGAAGGTCAACCTAATTAAAACCCTGTTTCTTAAAAATTACATGTTAAGTGACCCCCAATATCTTGAAGAAAATAATAACTACATAAAATCAATAGCCAATTTAAACAACTACCCCAAATATCTAGTCCAAAAAATTCAATTAGAATGTCAAAATAATCAAATACCCCACCCTTCTATACCAACCACACAACACAGCAAAACCACCCTATACCTCAACACCCCCTCCCACCGTATTACGTAGGTATTACCTACATACCACAGATCACAGAGCAAATACAAAAAATCTTTTTTGAAATTACCAACTCTAATAACATAAAAATGGCATACAAAATAAACAACCAAATAAAAAACATCTTACCTGGACTCAAACCACCAACTCCCTTCTAGAAAACAGTCATGTCATTTATGAAATTAGCTGTCTAAACTGCCCAAAAAAATATATTGGACAAACAGAATGTCTACTAAAAAACCGGCTATACAAACACAAGTATTCCATACAAAATTGCCGAGCTGATACGGGCCTGAGTCTTCATGCCATCACAACCAAACATATGTTTGATCTTGACCACCCTAAAATCGTTAGTAGAGAGGCATGCAAAACACGAAGACTCACAAAAGAAAACATAAAATACACACCACCAAACACAATGTGAACTTCAAGGGCCCTAACGAAAAGTTAGATTCTGCTTATTCCAACCTGCTTTTTCTCCTTCAACCACGTAATAATACCATATTAGGGAATAATTGTTCATAATTAATCAATATTTTATCTTAAATTCATCCTTTATTTAATTTCAAAAAATAGTTACAAAATGTACACTAAAAACAAAACCTCAAAATATAAACCTCACTAATACCTTCCTGATGTATGGTTATCCCATGCCACAGCCTTCTAAACGACAACATTAAATAAAAATTTCAAAATTCTACCGCCTTTTCCTTAGCTTTGATATTTTAAATTTTTTTCCCCACTTTGTAACAGCTGTAACGGGGGGTTTATTTTATATCTTCTATTTTCCCCCAGAGGATGATGTTATTTCCTCTTTCGTTACTTAATTAGGGGCGTATAATGAATAATAATACTCTACAGTCTAAATACCATTTATTGATTATATTATATAAAATACACACTAATTAGTTATCCTAACCTTAGCTATTTATGGATATATGGACAAATGGTTTCGGAATATGCTTTAATTTTACCTTAATTAATATTCGGGCTTCACGTCCAGTCACTCCAAGATGCAGGGTCAGAATGGCCCCGAGTCTTAGTCTTAATCTCTCTGGTTTAACTCTTCCCCCCTCCTTTTTAGGGAGGACTACCCCCTCCGATATTGTACATATGAAACCATAGGGTTAAAGATACCTTTACCCCCGTTTCTCTCTTCATGTGATACTGGGGTGTCTTATCAATAATGCTACTCCCAGAGACGTGCTAAGCCGATTTGCCTATCCTAACTCCTGTCCCTTTGTTACATCCTTCCCCCGCTCCAGTTAGACACCGTCCTCGGTGTCAGGGGTAAGGCCCGTGACTCTTAAAAATGCCCACTTGTACAAAACAAAAAAAAAATTTAAACTCGTTATTTTGAAAACCAGTTCCGAAACCACAGTCCTATATCCCCAAGTACCATCAAGAAGACAACCTAAAAAAAACAACATTGGCAACACAAATCCAACCCAAAAAGATAACACAGTATCTTGAAAATACAAAATTACTCATGCTAAAAAAAAAATACATAACAAAAATTGCATCAAAAGATTAACTTAACCAACTAACATCTACAAAAAAAAATTCTACTAAAAAAAAATTCTACTAAAAAAAAAATAAGCACTTAAAACTACAAAGTATCAAAGTTTACATACAAAAATAAGCACTTAAAACTACAAAGTATTAAAGTTTACATACAAAATAAGCACTTAAAACTACAAAGTATTAAAGTTTACATACAAAAATAAGCACTTAAAACTACAAAGTATCAAAGTTTACATACAAAAATAAAAATTTGTGAGCCCCAAGACTCACCCAGAACTACAAATTACAAATTTCAAATTCCAAATTCCAAATTACAAATTTCACCTTACTTCCAAAAAAAAAATTCTTTCAAAAATTCTTTCAAAGATTTTCAAATTCCCAAAACTCGCTCAGAATTACCAATTACAAATTACAGTCCAAATTACTAATTTAACCTTACTTTACGGGGGTATATACCATTCTAGATGACATTAAATTAAATAAACGAAATTATAAAAGAACTTAGCTACAACAAAATTAAACAAAAAACAAGGTAAACTAAAGTCTTTAATGAAGGTCTTGAACGAAGTTCGATCGCCGATCACGGCGCGACCGTTGGCCCTGGGAAAGCTGCACAGTGTATTGTTATCTCGTCTTCCCGTCGTATCCAACTGGTTTGGGGTGATTCGGGCCCATTCGACCGTTGAATCCCCGGAAAACCTCTCCGTCATGCTGTTCCTCTCCTTCATTAACATTTACCATCTTGCCAAAATTTCTAAAATAAACTGCATTATAGACATTTTCCCTTATTTATATCTTATTCCTATTGTTTTTTTTTTTTTTTTTTTTTTTTTTTTTTTTTTTTTTTTTTTTTTTTTTTTTTTTTTTTTTTTTTGTACATACCCTTCGGACCATCCTGATTGCATCCTGGAGTTGGATCGCCCCTCCTTTCTGAATTTTTCCATGTTGAAGTCTCAAAATTGCTTTACTCTCATCTCATTTACTTCGTAAACCATTTGTCCATTTTATCCTTTTTTTTGTTTTCAAATTCTACTTCCGATTATTTCCAAAGTGTCCCTTTTGTTATTGTTTATAATAAAATTCAAAACTCATTCTTAAAATTCTAATAACTTAAAACAATCCAAATCTACAAATTCACAAAAATCCAAAAATTCACAAATTCTTAAATTCTTAATTTTTTTTTTTTTTTTTTTTTTTTTTTTTTTTTTTTTTTTTACCCTAAATCATTATATCTACGGAGTTCCGTCCTATGAATCCGTCCCCACTTGAAATTGTGCTTACTATTCCATCTTGAGGATTTTTTTTTGTTTACGTTTTCCCACTTTCAACCTCTACCCCTTTGTTTTTTTATCTTAAACCCAGCATCTATCACTCATTTATGGTTTCCTACTTTCAACCTCTTCTCTCTTTTTTTGTGTGACCCTTCTATATTTTTCTTCGAAAAATCTTATCGATGCTACCACGCACTTCCAAAAACATACCTTCTAAAACACTCATATCTATGCAACCATGCACTTTCCAAAATATCCCCACATATCACCTTCGTAAGCCCAAACTACATCCTCTCTTTTTTTTCTTAACAGTATCAAACGACGGAACCCCTTATCTTAACTACTACCCAATTATCCTATGCAGCTAAACAACTCTTATAAGAAATTTCCACTTCAGCATGACTGTCTATTTATTCATTTATTTTCCCAAGGAAAGTTAATCAAATCCCATTCACTCCAAATTTCTCATTTATACTGTGGTCCCGGGACCACGATGTAGTTCTCACTTATCGCCTACGCACGCGGATACGTATAGGGCGCCTCGAGTAATTTCGAAACTCGCTGGGTACGATAACCCATTCTCAGATAATGGGTACCTATTCTCAGATAATAGGATACATACACAAAACCATTGCTGTTCTCAAATTAACAACATCCAATCCTTTTTTGCTCTCAAACTAGCAACATCCCTTCCAGTTTTCTCCTCCAATTAACAACAACCATTGTTGTTCTCAGGTTAACAACAACCATTGTTGCCCGCGAATTTTCCCACATGACGCCTAATAAAGCCCTCAAGTTAACGCTTTAAAATAGAACGCCCTCAAATACTCATAACCATAATGAACCAAAAAACCAAATAATCATAACTTTAATCAAATAATCATAACCATAATAAACCAAATAATCATAACTTTAATCAAATAATCATAACCTCTCAAAAAAATCTCAAAACCTCTCAAAATACGCTCTCAAATAATCATAACTTTAATCTCCAGCGCGAGAAGACTTCAACTCCTTTATCCGCTGATTACCCGCTCAGTGCCGATCTAGTCGTACCATTCCATCCGACACCCTCTCAAAAGGACGGTCAAAAGTCGTTATCCGCCTTCCCTCGTACGTGCGCTAACCTTAACCTAAACTATCATACTTCCTTTTACACTTCACACACTTTCTCAGACAAGAGGCCTCTCATTTTCTCAACAACATTTTCCCTATTTGAAAACTCCTACCTAACATTTAGATCCTACTCCACCCCGCCATTTTGGAAAAGAAATATTTCTAAGGTGAACATCATAAGTATCGCGAGTCCGGCATCGCGAATTAACGTGAATTATACAATTTCATTCTCCTAATATTCACTATTTCGTCTGTCCACCTTCCATTTTTTAACATCCTGATTTCGTATGTAACAGGCCCCGCCCTTTTAAGTACCATATATGGCCCAATATATTTGTCGTCTAATTTCGCCGGTTTGTCTGAAATTTGCGAAAATTGACGTATCAATACCAAATCCCCGTCGTTATATTCCACGGATTTATGTTTTTTATCATAGTACTTCTTTTGGCGTGCCTGCGCCTTTTGCAGAATTTGTGGTATTTGGGTACGAACCTCTTGCAACTTGGATATATTCGTCAACACATCCGAGTTAACTGAGGTGGGTAAAAATGCCAAATCTATCGGCATTCTAGGTTCGAACCCATGCATGAGATAAAAGGGGCTAAAATTAGTACTCGATTGCACACTTGCATTATAGCTTAACATTACATGTCCCAAATGTTTCACCCAGTCGGTGTGATTGGTGGTATAATGGGTCAGCATATTTAATAGCGTACTATTAAATCTCTCCGTTAGACCCTGACTTTGAGGTGCGTATGCCGTACTTTGCCTTTGTTTAATCCCCAGTGATTTTACATATTCTCTAAAAGTTTTTTCAATAAAATGGGTACCCCTATCACTACTTAATATTTGGGGACACCCAAAACGGCAGATTATCTCGTCCAAAAATAGCGTGGCGGCTCCAGAATCCGCACGCTTGGTAGCCTTGGCTATCGCGAATCGCGTGGTGGTGCAAGTACCTACTATTATGTATGAATATGAACCACTCGAGTGGTTTAAAGGTCCTAAAAAATCAATTATTACATGTCTCCAAGGTGAACTCTGGGGAACTATTGGCTATTTTTAACTAAATTATAAATTTTTAAGAACTCCGCAACAGAAAGTGATGGATTTATGTCTATCTTAACGCCCCTTCTGTCCACCAAGATAGGTTTATTGTTTCCCAATGATTTCTGGGCCCCCAGCGCGACAAGTGTTTTTTCATCCGGACCCACGTCAAAAGTCTCCGATACTTTCACATCTGGTGGTATCCCGGGGGGTCGGGTACGTTTTTCGTAGGCCATTGACTTTATTTCTAACACATGCCTATTTTTTTTTGTCTCTATTATGTCCCTTTTTACTTCACCTAACACGGTCCCACTCAACAGTCTTTGCGTAGTAACCCCATAATTGAACAATTTTATGCTATTTACTCTTAATCCTACCATTTTATCCTCTATATTACTCTTAATCCCACCATTTACCCTCTATATGAATCGACTTCCCCAAGTGTGTGGAAGCGGGTGACAATATATCTAACAAATTTACATTTTCCTTTAAATCTATTTCAGAAATTTTTACTTCCCTACTCTCTCTAGGAGGTATATACTCATCATATATTTTAAACTAAATCTGTTATTCTTCATTTTCCCATCAAACGTAATGACCACTCCATCCAACTTACCAAAAACTATTTCCCTTTCCCCAAAGTCCACTCTTACTCCATATTTATGGAAAAGTCAGTTCCTAATATCACCGGGTGATTGAGTTGTTTAACCACAAATAACGTATAACTAACAGACTTACTTCCTAATCTTATGCTAACTACTGTATTACCTATTATTTCTAACAAAGTTTGATTCGCCGACTTAGCTGTCCCCCCGTATTGTCTTACGTGATATCCGCTGTTTTCAACCAAATTTGCATTAATTGCCGAAATATTACTACCCGTGTCAAATAAACAACTTATTAAAGAATTATTTACCAGACATGAAAAAAAAAATGATACCATTAAAATAAAAGAAAATGATAATATTAAACCCCGTAATTTACTCATTAAAAGCCCAGCTTAAATGTGTTATTTATATTATGTCCTCACCCCAAATTCCCAAAATAAATTTCCTCAGGTAATTAAAATCCCCCAGCAAACCATCAATTGTCCACGACACCCGCGCTTCGCCGGAGACTCTAAATAAGTGTCTCCCCAAACTGGTTAGCGAACGGAAAACCGCAGATCACGGAATATCCGCAAGGCACGGGTAACGCGAAACAAAAACAAAAAAAAGAAAAATATTGAAAAGAAATTCGTGCTACGCCGGAGGCTCAAAATAAGAACCTCCCCTCAACGGTCAGCGAACGGAAAACCGAAAATCTTTTTGTAACGGGGGGTTTATTTTATATCTTCTATTTTCCCCCAGAGGATGATGTTATTTCCTCTTTCGTTACTTAATTAGGGGCGTATAATGAATAATAATACTCTACAGTCTAAATACCATTTATTGATTATATTATATTTAGTATTCAACGGGGGATTCAACGGTCGAATGGGCCCGAATCACCCCAAACCAGTTGGATACGACGGGAAGACGAGATAACAATACACTGTGCAGCTTTCCCAGGGCCAACGGTCGTATATTAATAACTAAACCTAACCACGACTTTATTAATTTAAGCTGAATACAAACTCCAAGCAACCGTTCCCTCGACAAACTATACACCCAAGAGGTTTTCCCCGAATTTATTTACATCGAATTATAATATATATTATATTAGAGGGATTATGGGGGAGATAAACGAGGGGATTCATATAGAAGGGGTAATTCGCGGGATAATAGACGGGATAATTCGCGTGGTTACAGACGTGAAGATTCGCGAGAAAGGTGGGAATCGGAAAGAAGGGATAATTATAATTCGCGAAATGGGGGATACCACCGTTGGGGGTCAGATGGTAACGGAGTCGCCAGACAGAAAGAGTATGGTGGAAATAGTTCAATGGGGGAGGAAAAACCCAAAATTAGAATGGGAGCCGAAATCAATATTGAAAGAAGGGGTTAGGTTATTTAGTTAGACAATATATTTATATATATTTACATCTCCCTCCCCCCGTTACACAGCCAATAGAAACTCAATAAATTTTCACGTCCTTGATTCACGTCTTCAAATAGCGAAAATCATAAAATTGTTAATTTCATTAAAAATGAGAAAAAAAAGGAAAAAAATATCTCTGTGAATTTTTAAAAAAATGAATCGTTAGCTGTAGAGACTTTTATTGTATACTGGGTAAGTGTAGTTACCAAAAATTTTTTATATTTTTACCCCAGGAAATTGACCACTATTTTAATGTCTTGTTGTTTTTTATGATAGTAAGTGTATAAATTATTAATGTCAAAAATGTCATTGTTTCAGTCTGATGAGGAGCTTACACATAGGCTCGAAACTAGTAACAAAATAAAAAATTATAAATTACGTCTGAATAGTCACCCTAAAACAACCAAAATAACATTTCTACAATTTATATACACATTGTTTATTATTCGGTGGCATTTTTGTTTTCCGAAAGCGTCTATTTTCCCATCGGACCCGGGGAGGGCGAACGTACCGTGACCACAGAGGAATTCATGAAAAAAGTAAAAGCTGCGATAGACCCGCGTGGAAATAAGATTCGAATAGAGGGACTACGGATCACGCCCAGAGGTGGAGTCGCGATCAAGACAGCATCGAAAGAGGACACTGCGAAAATAAGGTCCCTCCAGGCGTTGACTGCGCTAGGAGTAACCGCGAGGACGATAGAGAAGAGGAAGCCGAGGCTAATGCTCCTTCGAGTTCCAAAAGACCTCAACAAAGCAGACCTTCTTGACCAGCTGCTAGCCCAAAATGGGGAACTCGGCGATAGCTGGACAGCAGAAGAAGTCAAACCGTTGTACACCGTGCGATACGGCGTCACGGAAAATGCGAAACACAAATGACCACTGGGTCATAGAGGTACCGCCCGACTGCTGGAGGAAGGCACTTGACAACGGTCGCCTTTTTCTAGATTACCAGACATGCAGAGTAAAAGACAGCGCCGAAGTGTCCAGGTGCTATAAATGCCAGGGTTACGGCCACGTATCAAGCAAGTGCTCAACGAATAAGAACACGTGCGCCAAATGTTCCGGAGAGCACGACTCCCGCGAATGCACAAGCGAAGTAAGAAAGTGTCCAAATTGCGCCAAAATTAGAGGGGCTGACAGCTCCCATAGCGCCGGAGAAAAGAAATGCGTAGCCCACGCCCGAGCGAAGGCCAGGCTATTGAGCGCCATAGATTATGGCAGAAACGTCAGTTTGTATTTAGAAACTGATGTATGAAATTAGAAAAATCAGCCATCAAAAACTAATATGTAGCGATAGCTACACTCCATATGCATGAATGGAAAATTGCATGAACTCTTAAAGTACGTCGCTAAGATAATGACGGCCAAAGGTTGGCCGCAAGCAAGACAGTCCCGCCCGCCACATCCCCCAGCGAGCCGCCTCCACGTGGCCCATCCTGGACACGGTGGGGCCGCCGGCCCTCCGTGACTAAGAGCTCGCGTGGCGGGTGGGTAACCGCCTCATTCTTTGTGCAGATAGATAGACGTTGTTGTCAACAGTAGAATCAATGCCTGATAAAGCCGAAAGGCCTAGGTGCAGGCAAAAAAAAATAAACAAAGAATGGGGCGGTTAGGGATGGTTAGGGTTAGGGATGGTTAGGGATGGTTAGGGATGGTTAGGGATGGTTAGGGATGGTTAGGGATGGTTAGGGATGGTTAGGGATGGTTAGGGATGGTTAGGGATGGTTAGGGATGGTTAGGGATGGTTAGGGGTTCAAATGAGGGCTCATTGGTCTCAAGGGGGCTTTTGGGTGCTTCCTCAAAAGTCCTAATAAATCTTGAGAAATGCCAACAGTCGACCTTCCGGTCGACATTGCCCTAAGTCCTACCACCACGTCCACGTCGTGAACCCTGGGCAACGCTTCGGCGGCCAACGGTGGAGGGCGAAAAGCGAGTCTTCGGCGCTCAAACGGAAGCATGAAGCTAAGGGAGTGAACCCTGACAGAAAACTCATTGTCTACCCTTCTTCCTTTCTCTCCTTTTTCTTCCTTTTCCTAACCCATTCCCGATTCCCCTCATTCCGTGGGAGGTTTTTGCTTGGTGATTCCCGGTCGGGCGTCTGACGTCGTAGAGGGTACAGGTCGTAAAGTGGGGGCGCCCATGCCGCTGGTAGCTTACCCGGCCCGAACCTCTGCCTAACCAGTGGAGGAGGCTGCCGAGGAGTAACTGCGAAAAAAGCCGTATCGTTGCTGTGGTACCAGGTGGTTCCTGGTAGGGATGCCTCAGTAGCGGTACGGTTGCACTTCCCGAGGCCACTGCGACTTAGGACGTCCCGGCTAAACCGGGATGACCCGAGCGAAGCCTCCTTGCTTTCCCATTAACTTCCCTCTCCGGTTTTCTCCTCTTTTTCCCAAAAAGAGGAACAAAATATAAATATGGAACAAAGTAACAAAACAGGAATATGTAAAAACGCATCATGTTCCACCGGTCGTCCCGACCAGCAATTAGGAGCGGCAGAATTGCTCCCCAGCAGCCCTTCGGTAAGAGAGCGGCGAACCGCCTTCGAGCATCTGATAAGCGAGAGTGAATCGCTTCAGTCGGATACCGACACAACGATCGATAGACCGCGAAATACTCGAGAAAGCGCTTTCGGACAGAAGACGACAGTTGCTACGATGTCTTTCCAGTGACTGGAAAAGTCAACTATGTAGAATCAAGAGTGCGAGCGTCGGAAGTTAGAATGGAGCTTTCCAGCTACATGGTAGATGCTAAAAATAAATGTCCGAAGGTTGCGGCTTTGTACGTGATGGAAAGAGTTGATGAATTGGCGGAAATTATTAACAGGATGGCTGTTGAAAATGCGTATCTCGCCGGCAGAGTCGGCCCTAAAAGCAAGAGCGATTCAAAGATAAAAGCAGTCATGACAGCGGAGGCGGTTGCTGACATTTGGCACCCACACTGCAAAGCCTAGCCGAAGACTTGAAGAACGCAGCGAGCAATCCATCGGGAATGTCAGTTTCTCCGATTCAAACGGCAATGAAAGCGATAAAGGAATGTGAGAAGAACCTCACGACGCTGAACAGCGAGCTCGGAGGCAGACTCGATAAACCACCTCAGATGAAGTCATCAAGAAAAAGAAAGCCATTACGCGAGAAGACAAGAGGCTTGACGAGCAGGTCACTCCAGTACTCCCAAGACGAAAGACGCAAGCTTCACTCACCCAGCCGGGAAACGAAGAAGCACAAGATGAAGAACTTGCGACAGCAGAAAGTACGGAAGAGCAAGGACCTGTTCCGTGGAGCAGGGTCGTCGGAAGAGGCAAGCGTGGCGGAAATGTTACAAAACGTAAAGGTCACGAAAATCTTCAAGACAAGCATAGGAAAAATCCGAAGTCGACGGAAGCGAAAAATGTCGTTATGGGCCCAAAGCCGGGAACGGTTATCCTTGTGGAACCCTCCGCAACCTTAAAAGGAAGCGAACTAATGACGAAAGTAAAAGACATCCTAAATCCGAGACAGTCAAGAATTAAAGTAGACGGACTACGCCAGACAGCGAAAGGCGGCGTAGCGATT
The DNA here is from genome assembly GCA_014119065.1 of Orius insidiosus. NCBI lineage: Eukaryota > Metazoa > Arthropoda > Insecta > Hemiptera > Anthocoridae > Orius > Orius insidiosus. Next base: position 11,373 of record JACGAQ010001312.1, on the reverse strand, counting down.
AGAGTAGAAAGCGAAGACACGAAGAAAAGAATTCTCAGCCTCGACGGATTCCGTACAGCCGAAATCGAAGTGAAAGGCCTCTCAAGAAACAGGCCCAAGATCTTGATCTTGCGTGTCCCTGTGGACATGACAAGAGAGACTTTGATCAAAGATATCTTTGAATTTAACGAGTGCCAGGGTGTTTGTGAGGAAACAGACATTGTCCCTCTTTACACGGTGAAGTACGAGAGAAGAGGAGCTTCGACGGTCTCACAGTACCAAAGCTGGGTTGTTGAGTTGCCACCGCAACTATGGACGAAACTCATCGAGCGAAAAGGGTGTACCTAATGTACCAGTCGTGCTTCGTGCGCAGCTACACGGGAGTCACCAGGTGCTACCGGTGCCAGCTCTACGGTCATGTAGCTAAAGCATGCTATGCTGAAAATCCGACTTGCGGGTTTTGTGCCGGTGCACATGATACCCGCCAGTGCGCAGATAAAACAAAGATTGCCTGTGCCAATTGTAAAAAATTTAAGTATGATTTCAGGCACATTGCAGGGTCGGCCAGTGCATGAGCCATAGGAATGCCCTAAGCATGATGAAAGCTATGACAGACTATGGAAGCGACGTTCGAAAAGACAGTCCCTCTGGCGACGGTGGAAACACCAGCGGGGTGAATGCGCAACAGACGATACCTCTGGGAGCTGACCGGAAGAATCAAGATGCCGCCGAGGGAAATGGCGAGTTGATGCAGGTCGACGAGGGGCAGCGCGAAGAAGTGCGTGAAGTCGAGCAAGACAAATCACGTAGCAAAGCTACACCCTATGATGGCTGCTACACGAGATATCCGACGTCGGTCGAAAGCACTAAAGGTAGGACAAATTAACATGCATGGATCGAATACTGTTAGTGACGAAGTACGAAGGCTAGTAATGGAAAGTGAAATTGATGTTGTACTGGTTCAAGAACCATGGAGGAAAGGTTTCCGGAAAGCTATGGGACTAGCCTCGGTAGTAGTGCATGCGGACAACCGAGGTATTGATGCATGCATTTATATAACAGGAAAAGAAATTAAGACGATGATACTACCCGAGACAACGGAAAATATTGCATGCGCGTTGATCAGGAAAGACAATTATGAAGTCGTCTTCGTATCAGTATATTGCAGGCGAGGAACTCCCATAGAACAAGACATAGAGCAGCTCGAATCTATAGTGACTAAATACCGTGATCGGAAACTCATCATCGGAGGTGACATTAATGCGCATAATCCGGCTTGGGGTGACCCAAGAGCCGATAGTAGAGGTGAACTCTATTTGGATTTCATTGCGCGAAATAGGCTGCAGATGGTCAATGATGAAGACTCACCACCAACATTCGAAGGACCGCAAGGGACGTCGAGCATAGATGTGGTAGTAGTGTCTCCAAACGTAGGTAATTCCATTACCTCGTTTCGAATAAACCTGGATGCGACTTCAAGTGATCATGCATGGATGACTTTCGATTTAATAATGCATACGACAGCACGAGAATCAACGGCGAGAAAGAGACTCAACGTAGACAATATCTCGGACAGTCTTCTGAAGAGCGTGGCGAAAAGTGAAGTAGCAAGTTGGGCAAACGAACTGCAGTGGCCAGCGCAAACTGAGCCAGAGATTGACAACAAAGTGGCCATTATCTCAACTATTCTTGGCCCAAAAATAAGTCAGCTAGCCAGATTCTCCTGTGGAAAGAAAAAGCTGCCGTGGTGGACAGAGGTATTGAAGGCACAACAGTTGAGTGTGAGGCAAGCGCGACGATTGTATCAACGAACAACCGAACCAGAGCTTCGAGAAAGCCGAAAGGATGAGTACATCGAGAAAAAAAGGGACTACGAAAAGAAACTCAAAGCCGCCAAACGCGAGCATTGGAAAAAGTTTATCGACGAGTGTGAAGAAGGCACGGTCTGGGGGACACACTACAAAGTTGCCTTTGAGAAAATCAAAATGAGGCAGGCCATTGCTCCCTTCAGCGTTGAAGGCACGAAGTTTAAAACCGTCGGGGACGAACTCCTTAAGGCGGCGTACCCGCCAGACTTAGAAAGTACCGACATAAGAGCGCATACGTTGTGTCGAGCAGAAATCGACCAGTACGAATCAGCTCAACGAGAGTACGCACAAGTAGAATGCAGTGAGCATGACCTAAAGCTCGTGGTCGATAGACTAAGGAAAGCCAGTGCGCCTGGACAAGATTCCGTCGAGGTAAAGGTCCTTCACAGAGTCTTTCCGGTCATAAAGGACAGCTTACTCCAAATCATGGGAGATTGCCTGAGTGTCGGGTACTTTCCGAAAGCATGGAAGACTGCGCTTATCTGTGCCTTTCACAAGCCTGGAAGACCGCCGGACGATCCTAACTCCTACAGGCTCATATCGCTGTTGTCGGTATTGGGCAAACTGCTAGAGATGTTGGTATTGGAAAAAATGCGAGAAAGCGAGGATTTTGCCCTTAACGATAGGCAGTATGGAGGCGTTCGAGGACGCTCCACCTCACACGCGATTGTGGAACTGCGAGAGAAAGTAGAAACGTCAACCTACAAATATGTTGCAGTAATTCTGTTCGATATTAAGAAGGCCTTTGACCGCCTATGGTGGCCTATGGTGTTTAAAGCGGTTGAAAGAAGAAATTTCCCACAGTACGTCAAGAGAATAATTAGAAAGTATCTAAGCGACCGACATGCTTGTTAGAGTCATATGATTCCCAGTGTCAGAGGCAAATAGAAATGGGAGTGCCGCAAGGTTCGGTACTCGGGCCATATCTATGGTCCCTTGTCTTTGATGAGCTGCTAAGACTTCTAGAGCGAAGTAACGTACAGTCCTTCGTATATGTCGACGATTTAGCGGTGCTTTTGGAATCGGACACTAAAGCTGGACTGGAAACGAGAGGAGCTGAGGCGGTGAGAATCGTCCAAGAATGGTGTGCAGAAGTCAAGTTGGAAGTCGCCGAAGAGAAGACCGTACTGGTCCTGCTCAAAGGAAAGTTAAACCCACGTAGCCCTCCGGTTATAAGGATAAACGGAAAAGTCATAGCGACCCCACCTTCCGCCCGTTACCTGGGAGTCCAAGTGGGACGTTATTTAAGTTTTACGGAGCATATAAATAGCTTGAAGAACAAAGTTGCGATGAAAATTGCGAAATCGAGCACGATAAGTGGAGCTTCATGGGGGATGAAGTACAAGCACAGAATTATAATTCATAAGTCGATATCAGAGTCGATATTGACATATGCATGCCCAGCCTGGTCGCGAAAATTGACGAAAGCACACGTAGAGAAGCTGTTGTCAGCGCAGAGAAGCAGCTTGCTGTTTGTTTCAAAAGCATATAGGACGGTATCGACGGAAGCATTACAGGTTATAACGGGGCAGATGCCCATAGATCTGAAACTCCTGTACGCACGAGTCAAATGGGACCTCCATAACGAGAGAACCCCCGAGATTGACGTAGAAACGTGCGAAGAAGCGGAAGAAGAACTCATAAGGAGATGGCAGGAGCGATGGGACACCTCAACAAAAGGCCGTTATACGTATAGAATATTCCCCAGCATTGTGGAAAGACTTAAGAAAGAATACGTGAAGCTCGATCATTACGTGACCCAATTCTTGACAGGGCACGGAGATTTTAATAAGAAGCTGGAGTTCTTCAGAAGAAAAGAGGACGGATCGTGCATGTGTGGAGCTAGTGAGGAGACAGCGGAACATGTACTACTAGAATGCGACAGATACGTACATGAAAGATTTGCATGGACGATAGAAATAGAACTCGACGTGGAAAATGCATGGACGTCGATAGTGCGAGACAGGAAACTTTTGACGCGACGTGCAAGTACGTGCGTCAAATAATGAAGAAAAAAGGATGGAAGATATAAAGTAAGAAAGATACCCGTAGGGCTCCTTTACGTCCCGACCCGGGAGGCCTTCACGCGGCCCATCCCGTTTAAAACTAACATCCCGGGAAAGGAGCCCGCAGCGGAAGACCGCCTCTAAAAAGCATAAAGAAAGAAAGAATAAAAGAAAAAGCAAAATCCTGATAAGCCGATAGGCGCTAGGAGCAGGACAAAAAAAAAAGAAAAGGAAGAGGCGGTTAGGGATGGTTAGGGATGGTTAGGGATGGTTAGGGATGGTTAGGGATGGTTAGGGATGGTTAGGGATGGTTAGGGATGGTTAGGGATGGTTAGGATGGTTAGGGATGGTTAGGGATGGTTAGGGATGGTTAGGGATGGTTAGGGATGGTTAGGGATGGTTAGGGATGGTTAGGGATGGTTAGGGATGGTTAGGGATGGTTAGGGATGGTTAGGGGTTCAAATGAGGGCTCATTGGTCTCAAGGGGGCTTTTGGGTGCTTCCTCAAAAGTCCTAATAAATCTTGAGAAATGCCAACAGTCGACCATCTGGCCGACATTGCCCTAAGTCCTACCACCACGTCCACGTCGTGAACCCTGGGCAACGCTTCGGCGGCCAACGGTGGAGGGCGGAAAGCGAGTCCTCGGCGCTTAAACGGAGCACGAAGCTAAGGGAGTGAACCCTGACAGAAAACTCATCATCTACCTTCTTCCTTTCTCTCCTCTTCGTCCTTTCCTTACCTTATCCTTACTCCCTTCTCTCCCCTGTAGGTGCTGCTGAAGGAAGTTGAGCAGGCGACGGTTACCCTGGAGGGTACAGGTGTAAAGCGGGGGCGCCCGTGCCGTTGTTAGCTGCCAGGCCCGAACCCCTGCCTAACCAGTGGGGGAGGCTGCCTGGAGTAACCTCGAAAAAAGGCAAGGAGCTCGATGGTGCCAGGTGGTGCCTGGGAGGGACCCCATCGAGTCTCCGAGTTTGCACTTCCCGAGGCCACCAGGTCGGCCGTCGTCCTGAACAACTCAACGACCAGATCGGCACCTGCAGCTAGTCATACACTTTCCTTCTTCCGGTTTTTGCCCCTTTTCCTAAAAGGGAGCACCAAAATGAGCAAAAAAACAATAATGGAGGAAATATTCACGCTAATTCTCCGCTCGGCCTTCCCAGCCACCGCCCCAAGGAACAACGGTCCCCTAAGACTACATCTAAGTCTTGGATAGAGTGCCAGCAGCACTTCGAGCCAACAGACCCACCCAGACCCTTTTGCCCGCAGTTCAAGATTATCTAGGACTCCGACAGAAGAAATCCCGTCGAGTGCCGAGTTCTTCACACCTGAGACCGGTGATATGCATCGATAAGAATATACAAGTGTTGAGTGACTCAAGCGACGAGAGCGATGCGACGAGCGTCTACAGCGTCGAAAGTCCCCCTATTTCCGCGTCCGCTCAGGAATCACCTTTAAGCAGCCAAGAAACCCCGATGTCCAAGTAAGAAAAGAACCAGGACGGTTGACTCTGAATACGGCAGCCTCCCGGATAGTGAAAAAATAGACCATTTCGAAGCCCGACAGCGGGCTGCAACGGTCCGTATGGAAATCTACGATTCATGATGGACATGAAGAACAAATGCCCTAAGCCAGCCGCCGTGTATGTCGCCGGAAAAGTAAACGAACTTGCGGAAATCGTCAACCAAATGGCCATCGAGAACGCCTATCTCGCCTCCTACATACGCACAAGATTCCGAAGCGCTGCAGGAGACGATGAGACGAGGAAAGAAAAGCACACCAGACAGCGGAGGCAATTGCAAGAGCTTTAGCACCGACCTTCAAGAAGGTGACAAATGAACTAAGGACTACAGTTCAAACACCGTCGGCGACGTCAGTGTCCCCGGTGAAGTCTGTCATAAAGGAACTAAGAGAATGCATCGATCGCTAGCTAGCATAGATGGCATCCAAGGTGAGAAAGACCCTAAGACGAGCCACAACTATCCGTACGTGGAGGTTGCTTATTGACCCGCCAGAAATTTCAAACCCGCCAAATAGTCAAGCCAACACCCTCAGACCTGGACTAACATGGTCCCAAGTAGCGTCCAAGAGTAAGAAGAAGGGCGCGAAAAAGAAGACAAAGAAAACAAACGAAGACACAGAGACGGAAATGGAGGTTGATGATGACTTTCATGGAGTGACCGGAGACATTACGGACCTCGAGGACCGAACGGAGGTGCTGCACGCCCTCTCGACGAGCCGACGGAATAAAGAACAGAAAGCCAAGGACAAAAAGAAAGAAAGAGTAACAGAGATGCGAAGCGAGGCAGGAACCTCTGCTACAGCGGGAGATGGAGTTTCAGGCGGATAATGTAGGAAGACTCCTTTTCCTGGACCCCATCGGACCCGCGGAGGGCGAACGTACCGTGACCACTGAGGAATTCATGAAAAAAGTAAAAGCAGCGATAGACCCGCGTGAAATAAGATTCGAATAGAGGGATACGGATCACGGCCAGAGGTGGAGTCGCGATCAAGACAGCATCGAAAGAGGACACTGCGAAAATAAGGTCCCTCCCGGCGTTGAACGCTAGGAGTAACCGCGAGGACGATAGAGAAGAGGAAGCCGAGGCTAATGCTCCTTCGAGTTCCAAAAGACCTCAACAAAGCAGACCTTCTTGACCAGCTGCTAGCCCAAAACGGGGAACTCGGCGAAAGCTGGACAGCAGATGAAGTCAAACCGTTGTACACCGTGCGATACGGCGTCACGGAAAATGCGAAAACGCAAATGACCACCTGGGTCATAGAAGCACCCCCTGACTGCTGGAGGAAGGCACTCGACAACGGTCGCCTTTTTCTAGATTACCAGACTTGCAGGGTAAAAGACAGCGCCGAAGTTTCCAGGTGTTATAAATGCCAGGGTTATGGCCACGTATCGAGCAAATGCTCTACGAATAAGAACACGTGCGCCAAATGTTCCGAAGAGCACGACTCCCGCGAATGCACGAACGATGTGAGAAAGTGTCCTAATTGCGCCAAAATTAGAGGAGCTGACAGCTCGCACAGCGCCGGAGACAAAAAATGTGTTGCCCATGCACGGGCGAAGGCCAGGCTCTTAACCGCCATAGATTATGGCAGAAACGTCAGTTTGTATTTAGAAACTGATGTATGAAATTAGAAAAATCGCCACAAAAATAATATATAGCGATAGCTACAGTCCATATGCATGAATGGAAAAGCATGAATAAATAATAGTAGTATAAGATAATGACGGCCAAAGGTTGGCCGCAAGCAAGACAGTCCCGCCCGCCACATCCCCCAGCGAGCCGCCTCCACGTGGCCCATCCTGGACACGGTGGGGCCGCCGGCCCTCCGTGACTAAGAGCTCGCGTGGCGGGTGGGTAACCGCCCCATTCTTTGTGCAGTAGATAGACGTTGTTGTCAACAGTAGAATCAATGCCTGATAAAGCCGAAAGGCCTAGGTGCAGGCAAAAAAAAAATAAACAAAGAATGGGGCGGTTAGGGATGGTTAGGGATGGTTAGGATGGTTAGGGATGGTTAGGGATGGTTAGGATGGTTAGGGGTTCAAATGAGGGCTCATTGGTCTCAAGGGGGCTTTTGGGTGCTTCCTCAAAAGTCCTAATAAATCTTGAGAAATGCCAACAGTCGGCCCCGGTCGACATTGCCCTAAGTCCTACCACCACGTCCACGTCGTGAACCCTGGGCAACGCTTCGGCGGCCAACGGTGGAGGGCGAAAAGCGAGTCTTCGGCGCTCAAACGGAAGCATGAAGCTAAGGGAGTGAACCCTGACAGAAAACTCATTGTCTACCCTTCTTCCTTTCTCTCCTTTTCTTCCTTTTCCTAACCCATTCCGATTCCCCTCATTCCGTGGGAGGTTTTCGCTTGGTGATTCCCGGTCGGGCGTCTGACGTCGTAGAGGGTACAGGTCGTAAAGTGGGGGCGCCCATGCCGCTGGTAGCTTACCCGGCCCGAACCTCTGCCTAACCAGTGGAGGAGGCTGCCGAGGAGTAACAGCGAAAAAAGCCGTATCGTTGCTGTGGTACCAGGTGGTTCCTGGTAGGGATGCCTCAGTAGCGGTACGGTTGCACTTCCCGAGGCCACTGCGACTTAGGACGTCCCGGCTAAACCGGGATGCCCGAGCGAAGCCTCCTTGCTTTCCCATCAACTTCCTTCTCCGGTTTTCTCCTCTTTTTCCCAAAAAGAGGAAACAAAAAATAATATGGAACAAAGTAAACAAAAAGGAATATGTAAAAACGCATCATCTCCACCGGTCGTCCCGACCAGCAATTAGGAGCGGCAGAATTGCTCCCCAGCCCTTCGGTAAGAGAGCGGCGAACGCCTTCGAGCATCTGATAAGCGAAGTGAATCGCTTCAATCGGACACAGACACACGATCGATAGACCGCGAAACACTCGCAGAAAGCGCTTTAGGACAGAAGACGACAGTTGCTACGACGTCTTTCCAGTGACTGGAAAAGTCAATTATGTAGAATCAAGAGTGCGAGCGTCGGAAGTTAGAATGGAGCTTTCTAGCTACATGGTAGATGCCAAAAATAAATGTCCGAAGGTTGCGGCTTGTACGTGATGGAAAGAGTCGATGAATGGCGGAAATCATTAACAGGATGGCCGTTGAAAATGCGTATCGCCGGCAGAGTTGGCCCTAAAAGCAAGAGCGATTCGAAGATAAAGCAGTCATGACAGCGGAGGCGGTTGCTGACATTTGGCACCCACACTGCAAAGCCTAGCCGAAGACTTGAAGAACGCAGCGAGCAATCCATCGGGAATGTCAGTTTCTCCGATTCAAACGGCAATGAAAGCAATAAAGGAATGTGAGAACCTCACGACGCTAAACAGCGAGCTCGGAGGCAGACTTAATAAACCACCACAGATGAAGTTATCAAGAAAAAAGAAAGCCATTGTGCGAGAAGACAAGAGGCTTGACGAGCAGGTCACTCCAGTACTCCCAAGACGAAAGACGCAAGCTTCACTCACTCAACCGGGAAACGAAGAAGCACAAGATGAAGAACTTGCGACAGCAGAAAGTACGGAAGAGCAAGGACCTGGTGTGAGCAGGGTTGTCGGAAGAGGCAACGTGGCGGAAAAGTTATAAAAAGTAAAGTTCACGAAAATCTTCAAGATAGTATGAAGGAAGAATCCCGAAGCCGACGGAAGCGAAAAAGTCGTCATGGGCCAAAGCCAGGGACGGTTATCCTTGTGGAACCCTCTGCAACCTTGAAAGGAAGCGAGCTAATGACGAAAGTAAAAGATATCCTAAATCCGAGACAGTCAAGAATTAAAGTAGACGGACTACGCGAGACAGCGAAAGGCGGCGTAGCGATCAGAGTAGAGCGAAGACATGAAGAAAAGAATTCTCAGCCTCGACGGATTCCGTACAGCTGAAATCGAAGTGAAAGGCCTCTCAAGAAACAGGCCTAAGATTTTGATCTTGCGAGTCCCTGTGGACATGACGAGAGAGACTTTGATCAAAGATATCTTTGAATTTAACGAGTGCCAGGGTGTTTGTGAGGAAACAGACATTGTCCCTCTTTACACGGTGAAGTACGAGAGAAGAGGAGCTCGACGGTCTCACAGTACCAAAGCTGGGTTGTGGAGTTGCCCCCGCAACTATGGACGAAACTGATCGAGCGAAAAGGGTACACTAATGTACCAGTCGTGCTTCGTGCGCAGCTACACGGGAGTCACCAGGTGCTACCGGTGCCAGCTCTACGGACACGTAGCTAAAGTGTTATGCCGAAAGCCCGACTTGCGGGTTTGTGCCGGTGCACACGATACCCGCCAGTGTGGGGATAAAACAAGATAGCCTGTGCCAATTGTAAAAAGTTTAAGTATGATTTCAGGCACATTGCAGGGTCGGCGAACTGCATGAGCCACAAGAATGCCCTAAACATGATGAAAGCGATGACAGACTATGGAAGCGACGAGCGAAAAGACAATCCCTCTGGCGACGGTGGAAACACCAGCGGGTGAATGCGCAACGGACGATACCTCTGGCAGCCGACCGGAAGAATGAAGATGCCGCCGAGGGAAATGGCGAGTTGATGCAGGTCGACGAGGGGCAGCGCGAAGAAGTGCGTGAAGTCGAGCAAGACAAATCACGTAGCAAAGCTACAGCCCTATGATGGCTGCTACACGAGATATCCGACGTCGGTCGAAAGCACACACTTTTATGGAATGAACGGTACGAGTACTAAGATTAAAGTGGATCATGGATATCAAAGCCGAAGCAACTAATGCATGGAAGACTTCGGTCTCGACAAGAGAAATTTCAACACGACGGTTAAGTACGTCGCTAAGATAATGACGGCCAAAGGTTGGCCGCAAGCAAGACAGTCCCGCCCGCCACATCCCCCAGCGAGCCGCCTCCACGTGGCCCATCCTGGACACGGTGGGGCCGCCGGCCCTCCGTGACTAAGAGCTCGCGTGGCGGGTGGGGTAACCGCCTCATTCTTTGTGCAGTTAGATAGACGTTGTTGTCAACAGTAGTCAATGCCTGATAAAGCCGAAAGGCCTAGGTGCAGGCAAAAACAAAAATAAACAAAATGGGGCGGTTAGGGATGGTTAGGATGGTTAGGGATGGTTAGGGATGGTTAGGGATGGTTAGGGATGGTTAGGGATGGTTAGGGATGGTTAGGGATGGTTAGGGATGGTTAGATGGTCAGAAGACACGAGCCACGTCACATCGAGCTCCGTGTTTTTTGACTGTAACTGTGTATTAAAAAATTGTCTGTGCATAAATTTGGTGTCTACGGATTCAGCGAATAAATTTCTTCAAATGGATACGTCAGTTGCCTGAAAGTGGTGAGTTTTTACCGCAGTTTAAATATTTTGTTTTGGACGATTTTTTCCTTCCAAAAAATTTTTTTGGTTGGCTAAAATCTCACAAGTTTTGACGCCTGAGTGGCCATTAGATTCTTTGTCACCAAACCTCCAACGAGTCCAATTTTTTGAAAATCGGATAAGTAGAACGCGAGTTATCGCCAGTCAAAGTGTCGTAGTACTTAATCCCGTTAAGTCCGTCAGAGCTGGGCTAAGTCATTTTCCCGGCTTGACCCATCTGCTCATCCTCTTCAGACACTCCTGCTGAGCAAAAAGAGCCGTCTTTTGTGAAAATCGACCGAAGGATTGCGGAGATATTCACCGATTTTTTTTCCATCGAGGTTAGCTTTTTCAACGTGGTCTTTTACAGAAGAGGTGAGGCTCGAGGGGTATCGCCCAGTAATAAAATTACGCCACGAGTGTAGGCATGTATTCGTAATATCGCAAGTTTCCGATGAGACCTACTAGAACACGTCGAGTGAAATTGAGTCCGAGTGTTCTATTTACTCAACCTGAGAAACTTTCAATTCGATACCAACTTTTCAAATATAGTACCCTATTACCACCCTATATAAGGTATTTCGAGAACGGTTTGTCCGAGAGGGTTGGGACAAAAAATCAAGGGGGTAGTTTTTTGCCCTTAACCAAAAAGTTAGGCTAAACCCGAAATACACGTGTGTATTGCGGGT
>JACGAQ010001311.1:0-63688 GCA_014119065.1 Orius insidiosus | reverse complement strand
GAAACAGGTCTTTTGGATGCTGATGTTTTTGGACCTTCTGTTCCTTTAATGATGAATTTAAATGAATCTCCGTTATTAAATGATGGTAAGGTGATGTTTTGTATTATTTATTTAATTATAAATTTTAGATGATAAGATGGTGCCTCTGAAGAATTATGGTGTAAAATGGTAATTAATTTTTGATGAGTAAATTTATTAATTGAAAATTAGTATGTCTATGGGGTTTTTAGTGGCTGAAACGTCGGCGGTGATTGGAGGGGGCTTATGGTTATGAGTGCTTTGGATAAGTTGATACGTCAGGTTGATTGGAGGAATACAGATTGCCTTGTGGTTGATACGCCACCCGGGTACAGGCGATACGTTGTTGTCTTTGATTCAAATGTTCCTATTTCTGGTGTCGTTATGGTAACCACGCCGCAGAAAGCCGCTGTACAAGTCACTCGTAGAGGGGCGACAATGTTGGCCAAAATGGGTCCCGATAGGGATTGTTGCCAATATGAGCTCCATTACATGCACTAGTTGTAGTAATGAAATTTCCATTTTTGGTGATCATGCGGGAGAATTTGGCGCAGGAATTGAATATTCCTCTGTTGGCTAAAATACCGATGGATTCTGAAATATCAGATGGTTCAGATTCTGGAAAACCGACCGTCATTGCCAATCCTAAAGGATCACAGGTACTAATATGAGTACACTTGAGCATTTTAAACATCCTAAACAGCCTTCTTAATTTCTAATCTGCAATACTAGAAATAAGGGTTTTTGAGGTAATTTATGTTGAATAATCATTATTTTTTAGGCTAAACTGTACCAAAAGATTGCACAAGATGTCATGAATTTTTTGGAGAATCAAAATCGATGTAAATAAACAAAATAAATTTAATTAACAACAAGAGGTAGAAAATTAAAACTTTTATGTACAAAGAGAAGGGGAAAAAATCCAGGTAAGAAGGAGAAAATTTAACTTTTGGTTTGATGCTTTTAATAGTGTCTGAAAGTTGCCGACTGTTGGCGCTTGTTCTGATGGAAACACGATCGAAATGAGTTCTACTCGCTCGATATCCGTTGTTGTGGAGTTCTTTGATTATTTTGTTGATTGCCACCTGCTGTTCAAGCGGATGGTGTTTGTGGATGTTGTAATAAAAAGGAGGTGTCGAACTGTGGTCAAGTTTGATCCTTTTCACCCCTTGGTCATCCGCTTCTTTTGATGGACACCTGAAAGAAACTATTAAGAAAATTCTAGATCGCTAGGCCATTTACCTGGCTTCTTCAGATACAAGCTTAAGCTTCGTTTCCAACTCTTCACCTACAAGCCCACGCGAAAGTATCCTCTCGATAAAATTAGCATCGAAAATATCTCCAGAAATAAAGGTCCTAAAACCTGACTAGTTTCTCCCGGAGCATTGTCAAAGCATTCACATGACAATTTTATTTTGCTGTGATCTAAAAAAAAAATTGAGCAAAACAAATGGGATATATGAAGTACCTGGTGGAAATTCATTATAATGAGGATAAAAAAGACGTTCTTCACAATTCATACAGTGCTTTAAACACCGTAATTCCTCACTGATGGCACGTGTGGCGTTAGATGCGCCATTTAAACACATGACAGCGACTGTAAAAGTGCTTTTGTGGACAACACCATACAGGACTCGTATTGCTCTATCATGTCTTGCTGCCGCCCTAAAAAAAAGCATTAAAAATTCATAACCTGGATAAATGTACCTGGCGAGTGATCCTAAAAATAGACGAATTCCTAATTCTGCAGCATATGTTGTCCGGTGATTTTACCTCCATAGCGACGTAAAGCAACATTATTATCTCCCCCATGAAACGAACTATCATCATTGGTTGTTATCACAATAATTCCTTGCCTTGATATATTTCTTAAAACGGCATCAAAACATAAAGCTGCTTCGGTTTTACAATCTAAATACCTAAAATTTAATTTGTTTTATATTAATCTGTGTAAATTATGAACAAGAAAAGAAATAGGAAAAAGTTACACCCTCAGTGGGATCTCTTGTTTCCCCCATTTTTTACTGTAATGCTGCCAAGGAGGACAGGTTGACATTGAGGTAGCCTGTAAAACTCACTGGATTCAACCCCATTGCCACCCTTTGCTCCATATACAGGGTGGACCAACAACTTTATGTCCTACAAAAAAAGTTAAATGTAAACCCCCCTTGCTTTTTGCTGAAGAATTGATTGCGAATTTTGATTTTAGTGTACAGGGTGTCCCAGAGCAACAGCAACTTCGTTGCTGGGAATCCCACTGAATGTCAGCTGTAAAGTTGCTGGTCCACTCTAATTGGAACACCCTGTATATTACCCACTACCTAATAACTCCAGCAGTAAGATTTACAATTAAACCACACTAGAGGACCTTATTTTTTTAGATGTTATTTTATTATTGGTTGTAGTTTATTTACACAAAATTGTAGCCTCGTTCATGGAGAAGTACGCAGGCATCTTTGTTTGCAACGGTAACTTTAAGGTTGTTTAAAGAAGCATTTCGCTGTATCAATTCGGATATTTGGGTTTCACAATTATTGACAACAACGTCCACAGTGGATCCAAAGACAAGTTTCCAAAGAAGGCCATTTCCTCCGCAGTCGCTAACTACGTCACAGCATTGTATTGGCTTTTTAACCGAAACTCCACTGTCGATGTATTCCTGCAGCGTTGATAAAACCAAAAGTCTGAAACAGACACAAAAATTTTTGAAAAAGTTCACTGACAGACATATCGCTCACATGGAAATGATGGAAACCAGCAGTGCTGGTAGTTCTACATGGAAAACAGTTATTGTTTTGAGGTGACAAGGACTTTACTGCGTAAACAAGAAAATCTATGATGAGCCATAATGCAATGGTTGAACTTACCTGTTAAACTTGTAGCTTTTGAAAGGAAATGATTCATAAAATATTTTATCATGAGCTTGAATTATATTGTAAAATCTGGAAGCGTTCCCCGACTGCGAATCATCGCTCATCGCTGCCATTGCAGAAAAATAATGTATAAAGAACTTCTTATCACAATATGCGCAATAAGTACATTGACAACATAAAAATTTTAGTTAGAAACGTAACCTTCTTGTACACAACTTTACAGCAGCGGCGTGGTACACTCTGCTAAAGGTGCAAGCTACTGAAAAGTACCAGTTACTTTTTCGTTTTTCTGATCGTTTTGTGTACTGTTCTTTGCAAACTTGCGAAGCTTATTGGCTGCGAAAATCTAAGAGCCGTGAAACTTTTGGATCAGAATCATCAGTTCAGCGTGGCTACTTCAACCTTGTTAGAAATCAACAACTTTTATCTCTCTTCACAGATTATATTTTAGTTTGAAAAAAGGATTTTACTTAAAACTCAAATATGTCATCAGAAGAAGAAGATTACATGTCTGAAACGTTTTTAAAATTAAGGTATTTTCAAAAAAAATTTAAGTCATTGTTTACAGTGCTATTTTCAGCGATGCTGAAGACCTAAGGCCAGGCTTGATATTCAACAGAAGCGAAAAAAGGAGCTTTGAGATCTCTAAAAAACGCCAAATGGAAGAAAGCTCTAAACGGCAAAAGTCAATAAAAGTTATGGAAAGCGAAAATCGAGAAGAAGGTCTTGAAAAACCGATTTCTGAAGACAACAAAGGTTTTGCGATGCTTAAGAAAATGGGGTTCAACCCAGGTTCCGGCCTTGGAGCCAAAGGTAAAATTTATCTTTTCAATTTTCTTTTTATAAAATTCTTTACAGGCCAAGGACGTGCAGAACCGGTTAAAATAGAGTTAAAAACAGACAAAGGTGGTCTCGGTCGAAAAGAAGCACTTAGAGAACTCATTGAAAAGAAAAGAAGAAAATGGAAGGAAGCACAAAAAGACGCTCCTTCTCTTGTAGACTTTCGAGCAAACTTCATAGCAAAACAAAAAGAAAAAGTCATCGCTGGCGACTTATCAAAGAGTCAAAAATCCTGCTTCAATTTAGACACTAAAAATGTAAGTTCAAAAAATTAATGTGACGCTAAATCATAATTTTATAGGGAATCGAAGAGCCTGATGAGGAATGGTTCTGGCCACCAAAACCTAAGAAAAAAGATGAAGATGAAGAAGTTGATGAGGAAGAAGAAGAAGAAGAAATTAAAGACGAACTTTCAGTAAGTCCAGTAAAAATTAAAATATTAACTTTTTTATTTTTTTTAGCCCCTCGATAAACTTGAACTTCTCACGATTTATCTAAGGACGAATTATTTTTATTGTATTTGGTGTGGAGTTGAATATGAAAGTACCGAAGATATGGAAAGTGGGTGTCCAGGTTCAACTAAAGATGATCATTGATCCTTTTTTTGAAATTGTAAATATTTTTATTTAATATCCATTTTTTAAAATAAAAAATTTAATTTTTATCGAGTAAAAATTTCTTTTATTCTAGCTTTTTGTATCCCATTAATTTCTTTGCTAGTAAAACGAGGATTTATCAATAATAGAGAATTTTTTAAATTTATTTTATTTATAAAATGATAAAACAAAAAAAATTCTTTAAGTTGTTCAACAGGAACAAAACGAAAAATACACAAAATAAAATGCCTGTCAAACAAAAAAATAAATAAGACAAAACTTATAGATAAAAATTCCTTTTTTTAACTATAAGGCTTACATTAAGACATTATAATATTAGGAAATATCACAGTTGGATGCCTTAAAAGACTTTTTTTAATTTTGCGAGGATAAATAAAAAAAAAATTAAAATAAAATGACTTAAAATTACAACCTTAGTGAGCAATTTTTAAGGGTCATGGTGATAAAAGTGAAAAGAGCAGGAAAGGAACATAACAAATACTAATTTAAGGGTATTGAGGAAATTTTAAATTTATGCTAGGCTTTTTGCTTCTTATGCTAGTTCAGAATTTAAGGCAGTGGTTAGGTTATAATTGAAATTTTGATAAAAACTTCCTTGTTTTTAAATTTCTTTTCTCCAATGGCAATTCTCTAAATAACAATCTTTGGTATAAATTGACATGTAAAGCCTCTGATAACATGTCCAAACAAAAAATATTAACATTTTATAAAATACTGAATTTTGGACAAAAAAATCCCTGTATAGGAAGATAAGAAACTAAATTCGATATATGATATAAACAATATTAATCCTTAAAAACCTTCGAACAAATAAAAAGATGGGAGGTGGGAAAAAAGGTCAAAAGTGGGGTACCTTCCCCCAAAAAAATGTGACCTATTTCATTGGTCCCCAGTGGTTTTCAAGTATAAATAATGTTAAATAAAATATTTAAACAAATTTCTAAAAAATTCTCGCAGTTTTAAATAAATTATTTAAAAAAATACTGTTTGAAAAAAATCGGTTGAAAAAAAGGCGTTTATGTCCGTGTATAAAATTGAGCTTTAGCAATCATCTTGGGATAAGGAAGTTTGTTCGTTTGTGCGATTTCATTTCACGCATCGCGATATATTCGTTACGCCGTTCCGACTGTCGTATGTCGAGGATTTCGTTGATTTTTTTGACTATTTCGCTAGCGAGGCGAGTTTCGCTTTCGTAATCCTTCGATTTAAACTTGCCAGTCGGTTCGCCCGTTCTCGGATCCTTTTTTTGCCAAAAATAAACTATCCTGGAAAAGAAAAGGATAATTAAAAAACCATATACACTTTTTATATTTAATACCTAAACGTTGATCTGCTGTTTGATTTATGTTCGGTGAGGTGACAACCAACGACATCGTCCATCGAAAGCGATTTCGCTTTTGGTTTATTACCCCACAGTCTTTGACCGACTTTTTTATCACTCGATAAAATAGGGCTTATGTCTAATTTATCAAAAGTAATTTCTGAAAGTAGGAAAAAATATTGGAAAAAATGAATTTTGTAGGATGATTGATCATCACAAATTAAGTAGCCACAATTTTATCGCCAAGTACAAACTGTTTTTAGAGATTCCAACTCCCCAGAAAAATTTTCTAACATCAAAACTTACTTCAAATTTTGAGGAAACTTACCTAATATATATCAGCTTTCGCCTTAACTTTATTCAAGGCGGAGACATTGTATGTTTGACTAATAGATACAGGTGAAAAATCATCTTTTTGAGCTTGCGCTAAAAATTTAATCATAAATAAACAAATTTAAAAATAAATCAATTTTACCTCGCGCTGAAGTAGTCGGTTCAGCAGGAACTTGCATTGACATAGATTCATTACTGGGGTAAAAAAGAGTAAGAAACAAATTTTAAATTGTGCATAAAATCTTACAAATAAATGACGGAAGAGTCATCATAATTTTGGGTCGCCGTATCTCGTTCGACGAGGGCGAGATATGTGAAACCGAATTTGGCGATGATTTCGCGTGAGTCGAGACACGGAAAGTCCCAGTCGACATCGCCGTCGTCTTCAGCAATATAAAGACCATAATGACTAACATTATCTCTACAAAGAACAAAGTGGATTATTAAAAACAAAAATTATTTAAATAATATACTTTAACGTTATTTCTGGATGTTGTAAAGTACATTTCCAACATATAAGTCCAATAAGATCCATCACTTTGGCTGAAGCGATCACAGCCACTTCCATTGGGTATTTTCTTTCGTCTTCCGGAAGCATATTGACGAAAATTAAATATTTTTTTGTATTACTTCCAACCTGCGACTAAAAAAAATTTATTAATTTTTAAACATAAAAATTAAAAAACTTACATTTCCATCTACTTTAGCATAATTTTTAAACGGATTGTTAATATTGCTAGGGTATTTTGCGAGCATTTCCGCAATGGGTGAAACAAGTTTAATATTTTTACGCTCTTCTCGGAATTTTTTCATGTCTTTTTTTGGAAAAAGCTGCTCCCTTTCCTCATCTAAAAAAGGGGGGTAAATATTGTTTTAGGTACAATAAAAAATATTTATACCAGTTAAAGGATTTGGGTTGTTTTCCCATTTGATATAAATAGTATTGGCGGCTTTTTTCTCTTCTTCTTTGAGCTTCTGGAGCCGCTGAGTTGTGTTGGAGCGAGGGCGACGGTGAAATTGAAGGTCGGAGTTGAGGTCAAACGAATGTCCGAGAGCGAGATCGTCGTCGTCTTCATCTTCCTCGACACCCGGATAGCAGTCATACTTTCCGACGCAAGTTCTCCGAGCAATGTTATCACAGTTCATAACCACTTCACACATTCCTAAAACCGAAAAGAAACTTAGGTAAAAAGAAAAGCCATACTTAGAGATCATCTAAAATATAGGTTTATTTAGTTCAGCGCTCCATCAGCATCTTTCTGATCTATTTTCTACCATTCTTTGGTAGATGAAGGCATAATAGATTGATTAGAGCAAGGAGACCGCCAAGCCAAGCCAGAGGGTCAGAAGGAAAACTTGACAAAAAAATTGGCAGAAAAAAATTCATATGCTTATGTTAAGTTCTTAACTTCAAAAACCAAGATATTTCTCACATTTTTACACGAATTTCAACGTTTTCCAGAAACCCCATTTTAAAAGGATTTTCAAGAGATTTCCTCATCTTTTAGACAGAGACACCACTTTTAAGGATTCTCCCTTAGTTTTTAATAGAAACTTCTCATTTTTGAAGGATTTTCATGAGTTCTTCTCGCATTAAAGCAGAGAAACCCCATATTTGTAGGATTATTAAAAGTTTACCTCAGTTTTTCAGCATAAAAACCCCTTTACAGGATTTTCCTTAAGTTTTTAATACCTACAAAAACCTCATTTATAAAGGTTTTTCAGGAGTTACCTTGCTTTTTAAAACCTCGTTTACACAGGATTTTCAGAAGTTTTTCTCGGCTTAAAAACAGAGAAACCCCATTTTTACAGAAGGACTGTCTGTTCTTGCAGAAGGATAAGGTTTCTCCGTAACTTACGGTTTTTTAGACTTAAAATTAGGTATTTTCAAGGTTTAGTATTTTTAGAGGATCATGTGCATTTTAACCAGGATCTCGATATTTTGAGACAAAAAAGAACGCCATGTTTTATGGCAGACAGATTTATGAATCTAAGGGCCTCATTCTAAAACTAACGTTTTTACCCAAATCTCAGTACTTTTAGTTAAATTAATAGCTTTGTTCCAACCGCAGTTTGAAACTCCTGGAGCATGCGCATAAGCACTTAGACGTCAAATCTGACGTCGCTCAAATCGTTTGTCCGTCAAATCTGACGTCTAAGTCTTACTGCGCATGCTCCAGGAGTTTCAAACTGCGGTTAGAACAAAGCTAATATGATATAAGATGATAAAAGCATTTCATTCAAAATGGTTCGAACAACTTTTGAGCCTAAAAAAGCACTAGGCCAAATGGATGAAATTATTGTATAAGAAAAAATCTACTGCAGAGCTGGCTGAGGTAGACTAAAGCATATTAGATGGAGTAAGAGGATTCCTCTCATAGAACTCACTCCTCTCATCTTTCTATAATCCATTTCTAACTTTTCCCCACTTTTCTAGCTTTATCAATTTGAAATAAACTACCACACATCCACAGTTTTCAAAGGGTCAAAACTTATATTACCTCTAGACTCAACCTCTGTGCCTATTTGTAAAAGACTAACAGGAACTTTTCAAGTTAATGTCCTCAAAATAGTATAATCCTAAGTTTCTTGAGAGTTAAAAGGCCATAATAATGGTGGAAGACAATAATTTTAAAGTAATGCAGAAAAATAAATTTTAGAATTTAGAAAAATGTGTCAGTCTCGAAACATAACCTTCCTGCCATAAAAATAAAGACCACGCGGTTAATCTGTGCATTAAAAAAAGAAGAAAAAAAGACAAAAACGTAAATTTACCTGAATCATCGGCCGCAATAAATGAATTTCTAATATGCGAGAGTAACCAATGTTTGTTGTCATACAAAGCCATATTTCAGTTTTAACATACATTGTCAACAAAGGACCACGCTTCCCTTAAAAATTCCTTCCCTCTTCCTTCGTATTTTAGGGCCCGTTTTCACAGTAAAAGTCCATAAAAGAGGGTTTGAGTTTTCAGTTTTTTTAAAATCTCCTAATTTATACAGCGAGCACTCTTAAGTTTTTCGGTTTCAACTTTTCAAAATAATATCAGGATTTCCGATCTGCCATATTGAATTACAGTTTGGCCACTTTCCGGGTCTTATCTTTTTCTAATGGATTTCTCCTTACAGTTAACGGTTTAACAAATATTTTAAAAGAATCTTTTTATAATTATTCACACTATAAAAGCTATAATGAAATTGTTTTCCATCTTCCTGCTGTCATAAATAATCCACAAGCCCGGCTTTCTATCTTCCTCATAGATGATCTTAAACCGCTAAATAGCCCTTGCACGGAGATATTTTAGAAGGTCCATCTTATTGTCTTAAAAAATAGCTTTAAATTTATTTATTTTTATTTATTATTAATTTATTTTCGTATGTCTTATTTAAATTTTAAATCATTACTTTTAAATCATTTAAATAACAATCGATTCTTACGAGTTGCGGACAAAAGTTGAAACTTGCTCTCGGAACGATTTCGGGATAACGGTTAAAAGTTGAAATCGTTGGTGGTGGTTGTGTTATTTCTAGTTTTTAAATTAATTTTATCTAATATGGGAAGTTATTTCACAAAATTGGCCGCAGAAGCCCCTCAAATAGAGCAGCGTAAATTTTCCGATTTAATGACACCTGTTAAAAGGCTCCGTTATTTAGTTGATCCTCGTTCGGCGACAAAAGGGATCGAAAGGAGCCCCATCGTCGTTCAGGTAAATTGAAAATTTGGAAGCCGAAAATAGTAATTTTATTGTTTTTAGGAAGAACCTGTGTTTCAACAAACTCCTGTTAAGCTCAGGCAAGAAATTAAGACTGAATTGGATCCAGTTGAGAAGAGCGATGTCGCCTTTAATGTTGATGTTGAAGAAGAAATCGACGAAGCGATTATTATATTCCAAGAAATGGACATTGAGCAACCACAGCTTATGGACATTGGAGAGCCACGGCTTGTGGACCTGGAAGACGAGCCAAGGCTTGTGGACCTGGAAGAAGGGCCACAGCTTATTCAGATACAAGTGGAAGAGCCTTCAGAACAACCCGAGGTTCCTAAATTAACCGAAACTCCCGTATTGAAGAAAAAAGTGAGTATGAAAGAGATTACGGTTAAAGGTTATTGGCGGATAAACTCAATGAATCCACTTAAAGTTAGTAGAAAGAGTGTTTTTTCGGCTTCAAAAATCTAGCAAAACTCATCAAAAAAAATTTTTTTACTGCGTTTCTTGGCCAATCGGCTTTAGAACACTCATAATAATTTTAAAACTAATTAAAATGGGTATTTTTTTATCCAAAGAGTAATTAAAATTCTCCTAAATAAAGTGGTTTCTCCTAAATAAAGTGGTTCTAGGCTGAAAAACTAAAGAAAGCTTGGTTCATATGAATTAACGGTACCATACAATGCACAAGCGCGAGCCAGCAGAGGAATGTGTTTGCGCGAGCTTTCTTCTGTTGATTAGCCACGCGTCTTTTGTTTTTTTAGTACAATCGTCAAAAACAAAAATGCTAATTTATGACTTACGGAAATCTGATAAAGAAGCGATTCTTGGATTAAGAAAAAACAACTGGTTTGATGATAGCAGAGTTCCATTCTGCATCATTATTTTTTTAAGTAAAACTAGTGGTTAATTTTTCCTTTCGCAAGGGAAGTTCGTTTGAAAACGGAGGGTCAATTCTTTTCCTCTTGCAAGGAAAGCTCGTTTGATAACACGAGGGAGTTAATTTTTTTCCTCTCGCAAGGAGCGCTCGCTTGATAACACGAGAGGGTTAATTTTTTTTCCTCTCGCACTTCTACTAAAACTCGGGGGGGGGGGGGGGGGGGGTTATGTAAGAGTAATGTAGTCTAAAATTCTGGGATTTTTATCCTGCCTACTGGCATGCATAAACTCGCTAAAAAAGGCGAGAAATTATTTGTTAATTTATTCTTCTACTGCTTTAAAAATTAATTACTCAAATATCTGTTTAATTTAATTTTTTTGTCAAATTTTTCAGTCGAGACGTCCTCCGTTGGGTAAAATATGCACGAACTCTCCGATAAACGACACAACACCTCGTGAAGACAAAACATGGATGAACTTCAAAGAAGAAAGAATCCGGAGGGGAATTGAAGACGTCGAAAATACTCCGCCATTTTTATCGAAAGCGCCCGACCAGATTCAGTCGGCACCTGGGAAATTTACAAGACGACAACCTCTTACCTTTGTCCCAACTATGGTTTTTGAGGACTGATTTTCGTTTGTTTTTTTTTCTTATTTATTAATGTAATTTAATTAAATTTTATAAATTTTAAGTGAAAATAAAGTTGTAGAATTAATTTTTTAATAGTTTCTTTGAATGGCCCGTATATCTTGAAACTCTCCATTTCTGATAACGCCAAGGAAGGATTTTCAAGCAAATTTTGAGAAAAGGGGGAACGTTTATAAAATACAGCTTTCTTATATGGGAGGATTTAAAAATTTTCACCAGAGAAAAACAAACGATGCAAAATTGCTGTAAAAGCAGCTGTACTCTTTATATTGGAAGAAAGCTATGAATTATGCAAAATGAGAAAGCTATTCATTTGATTGAAATTTGAAAATAAGCGGCCTAAGGAAACGCCCCATTCTGTCCACGCGGGCGCATTAACATTTTTCTGATAAAGTGATAAACTTGGAGGGAGGTTACTCAGAAAAACCAGTTTCCATGGCAAGAACAATCCGAAAGGTGCTATAATCTTGGTGATTTTAGTTTTTTTTTTTTTTACTTCACGTTCGACTTTCGCTTCTACTCCAGTCGCTCTCGTGGAGTGGTGAACGCGAAACCGCCGTTCACTCGATTATCTCAACCGTTCCAATTACTCAGACGAGTGAAAGTTTCCATACTTTAGACTTCCCAAATTCTTTTGAATCGAAGATCCCATTTACTCGACTTATCTCAAGGTAAGTCTATTCTAGTTGAAGTTTATTAGCTGCCATTTAGATTCTTAAGTGTCATTTATTTATAAAAGTAGTACCTTCAAAAAAATTTTGCCAACATTTTTTAAAATAGCTTGAAGTTTTGTGGATTTTTTTTGTTTGTTTCATTTTAAACGATATAAGTGCTTCATGGGGTGAGAAAGGTTAATTAAGATTTATTGGCCCTCTGTAGATTGATCTCATCCTTGTTAAAAATTAAACTATAGACCTAAATAATTATTGTATTAGTGATGGACTAAAACCATCTTTCTTGATATTGTCATTTTTTGAGATAAGTAGGTACTTCAGTTTATATGGCTGATGTAAAATATTGGCTGTTTTTTAAATTGTTTATGGGCGATTACGTGTTTTCCTTTCTCTCCGATACCCAAAAATGACCTAAATAAACCCTTTGCAAATTTTTGTCTTCAGTTTTTCAGGTCCTCAGGAGCCTCATATTTGGAGAAGAAGAGGTTCTTCTTTCTTTTACCCAGATTTCTTTTTTCTTTCTTTTTTCTTCTTCTTCTAATGAACGAGTAAAGAACCAAATATTTTTCTAATCAAACCTCTCAATTAAAATTTAATATTCAAACCGGATCCATTCAACTATATAGCTACGAGGAATTCATTCGGACGTAAATTAAACTGGTTTACGATTCGCCGATTTTTATTATTGGCATTTAACTTGCGAAATTACGTAGAAAACGAGAAAAAATCCACATTTTTATGAAAAAAAAAAAAAAAAAAATCGTTGAGTCCTTGGGAAATTGTTCGAAACTTTTCGTCTTCAGTTTTTAAGTTATTCAGGAACTTCTTCCTTCAACCCTTGAAAGATCGTTTTCTATTTTCTATTGGACGAAAAATACGAAATATTCGAGATTTTTCCTCGCACAATTGTCCAACGTCCGTGTGCCGAGAAACTATTTAAGTGACAAAGAAAAACAAATTAGTTTTCTACACTCTTTTATTTTAGACTTGGGGATTATTTTATTGATGATCTGTAAATACGAATAAGTTGCGTAATTGTTCTGGCCTTATGGAATTTCCGTAAGTTTGACCTTGTTCTTTCTTTTGCAGAGAAATTTTCCTTGAAGCAACACAAAAAAAATATTATTTTAGATACCAAGCTCTTAAATCATAAATTACTTTTATAGATATCAATTTTTTATTGGTCGGGTCACCAATTTATAATTTTAATGGAAGACCGAGTAGGAAGAGAAAAAAAAGTGGTAAAAAAAGTTTGCCCCTCAGTGGGATTCGAACCTACGACCTCTGGGATTCTTCCCATTGCTTTAGCAACTAAGCTATGGAAGCCTAGTTGAATATTCGATTCTTATAAGTATGTGGATTAGTTCAAAAATTTTATAAGGTGGAGGAAAATGAACATAAATTTTTTTTTTTGCTTAAAATAAAGTTTGGAATGTAGCACGTCTAGATATGATAACTTGAACTCGAGCTATCGATTCATTCAAGTGAAATTGTGCAAAGCACGGATTTTCTTTCACTCAGACGGGTTTTTCTGTCCAAAATTTTGCTTTTTATCTTCAGAGTGAAGAATAAACGCCCTTTATACAGGATTTAAGGTCTTAAAAACGCCCTTTTCACAGGATTTGAGGGCTTCGAGGTCTAAAAACGCCCTTTTCACAGGATTTGAGGGCTTTGAGGTCTAAAAAACGCCCTTTACACAGGATTTAGGTCTAACAAAAGCCCTTTGCACAGGATTTAAGGTCTAAAAAACGCCCTTTTGAGATACATCTTAAAAAAAGGGACAGCAAATTTCATTTTTTTAGTCCAAAATTTAGCTTTCAGTAGACTCATAATTTTCAATAGGTTTTACGATAAATTCAGCACAATAAAATGGTCTCACCGTTTTGCCATTTTGGGACCAAAACCGAAGGAAAATGATCCAGCCAACTATTCCTGTCTTTTTTCGCAGGTTCTAAGGCGGATATTAAATTCCTAAAATACCTCAAATACCACCTCGAAAAGCCTTTCTATATCCTATTCCATTCACTATTATTAAAAAGAGAGAGAAGAAAAAAACTGCTTTAAAGCCTTCAAGGACACCCCCTTTCTCATCTAAACTAGAACAAGCCTGATAATTAATAAAATTTCTTTTAATTTCGTCAAAGCTGTGAAATCTCAAGTTGCCAGAAATATCGTTTTAAGATAGTCATGTTTTTTCCTGACTAGTGAGTTATGACTTATGAATAACTCTTGTACGATAACTTCTGTTGTCATCGTCGATTTACGAATGTAGAACGAAAAGGTGCCGTAATCTGCACATTTGTCAAAAAAGATATTGGAGTTTCCTTTAACCGTTTTTGCGGTCTAAGTAGGCCATGAGAATATCCCAGCGATAAAGGAAAAAGTTTTTACATTTTTTATTTATTTTTTTACAGAATGAATCATATGAACCATCATGATATGGGACATGAAAATATGTCTCATGATCTCCACGATCACGTACATGCGACTGTCGCGCCCGCGGGGCACGAGCATCATGGAGATCATTCTATGATGATGATGCACGTGAGTCAAAAAAGACGAGGAAGAAGGAAAATTTTTGTCCTTTTTTTTATTCTTTAGATGACGTTTCATTTTGGATACAGTGAAAAAATTCTTTTCGACTTCTGGGACGTCAAAACTGTCACCGGTTTTATCAGTTCGCTCATCGGGATTTTCGTCATTTCGCTCATTTACGAAGGGATTAAATACTACAGGTGATTGAACTCCCTAATTTTTAAACAAAATTTTTACCCTCATTGTTTTGTTTTCAGAGAATATCTTTTCTGGGAAAATCTCAACAACATTCACTACAAATCTGTTACGAACGGACAAGTCAGAAATTCAATATCAGAAAATATCGAGCCCGTATCCAGGTAATTTTTTAAGATTAAAAAAAAAGGATAAACATTATACAAAAAAAGAGATATTTCTGACTAATCACAATAAACACCCGCACGTGTTTAGGGTGTTAATTTTTTGAAATTCTAATGATTTATCTAAAGGGTGATAAAAAAAAGAAATGTTTATTTTTTTCAGTATCCAGGATGTCTTGCATAAACAGCCGGCGTGAGTGTTAAAAATTTAAAAGGGCTTTTTTAATTGTGCACGTCGTATTTAATGGTTGTGCATGTCTCTTTTAACCCTGGATTTGTAGAAAGTGTAGTGAAGGACGTTATCCCCTTTTTCCTGGTCTTGTGAAACGAGCGGAGTTAATTTTTTAAGGTTTCGTTTATTCTCCCGTTATTTTGCTATAAACGAAGGATCTACACATTTTCTGGGCCACTGAGACTCCGTTACCACGCTTATAATGAGCATGAAAGCACAATTAATAAACCGTAGGCTGAACTACTTTTCTTTGATCATTTTTTAAGTTGCTCTCTCCCTAAAACCTGGGTAGAAATGCTGACGTCATCAATGATCTCTACTTCTTCTTTGGGGCCAACCGTCTCTTCATTTTTTCTTCTTTTTGGAAAAGCTATAACGTCACCAAATTTTTGCCAAATAGTTCGAACAAGTTAAAGGAAATGGCATGAAAAGTAAAATTTTGAAAGTCAGCGTACGAAATTGCATGAGTAGCATTTCTCAATTTTCTGTAGTTTTATTTTGTGAACTGTAGTAGGCATTTTTAAAAAATCTTTAAAACGTGCATGTCTTCTGGCATTGTGTAAAATTTATAAGGCCAACTTATTTTGGATTTCACCTTTATAGTACTAAATAATGTTTTTTTTCCAGGCCTAAAATTTGGAGTTGGTTCAATGCGATGCAAACAGGCCTTCATATACTTCAGATGACGATCAGTTATATGCTCATGTTGATTTTTATGACGTTCAATGTTTGGCTATGCGCTGCGGTCGTTCTTGGATCAGCCACCGGCTACTTTTTCTTCGGCTGGAAGAAAACCCTCGTCGTCGACCGAAACGAACACTGCCACTAAAAAAACAATGTTAAAATCACAAAAATCCATTCCAAAGTTGTCTATTTTGTTTCACCCAATTTTAGTTGTTTAAGACGAGGATAAAAGTCGGGACCAAAATTTTATTTTTCAGTATTTTAAAGGTCTCCAATTTTTAAACGATATTTGTCTTAATTAAAATATTTATAAAAATGTACATATCTTAAGTTATTCTGTTAAGGATGAGACAATAAAAAAATTATTTATCTTCCATAATTATGTTTGTTAATGTTCCTTCTTTTTAATGTATAATTTTTGTTGTGTAATAAAAAAATATATTATAGTAAATTTAAATTTTTTGTTTAACTATTTTTGTGACAAATATGATAAAGAATATCTTTACTTATGAATAAAGAATAGTTTTTTTTTTGTATATCACTGGCTATTTAATCTTGAGTTACACAAAAGTAACGTCAAAAATGATGAAAACTTTGAAAAATAGTCTTATTTTAAATTGAAATGAGCCTGAGGAGAAATAACAATAAAGATAAAAGTTTTGTGATAATCTATTATCTAACTTTTGATTAATCCAATGGTGGTCATCGTTGTTAACATGAATATTAAGATTAGGGGATCCTTGAAGTTTAATCTTGCTTGTCGAAGTCGTGATTTTTTCAATTAATATAATTTTTAATATCAATAATTTTTTTAAATTGTTTTAATTATTGGAAAATTTTTAAATAAAAGTTCCTACATTATTTCTCCTAGAAAAAGTTATTGCCCTTGAAATTTAATTTTTGGAAATGGTTCTTCTAGATACTTATGAAGCAAAATGACTGATGGAGTAAATCGATAAGTTGGACTGTAGCGGCAAAAAGACATGCCGTCTTTAAGGCCTTTACTACATTGGATTTTCATCAAATCTTTTTTTTTCTTTCTTTTGTGCGGAAATGCTAAAAAATCACTTGTCGGGGTCTCCAAACTTTTTATTTCTAGAGCCAAGCTGCTACCCCTATTCCGGGAAAACATTTTAAAACTGCGCTTTCATTTTTATCATAATATTTAGACTTAAAATGCCTTGAGTATCTTGAAATATTTTTCTTCAAAGTATAACTTGCATTAGTTCGGATACCCCTGACTCATGGAAAAAATATAGAAGTTTTATAAGCACTATAATAGATAGATGGTAAATCTGAAGTTCTTCTGAAAGATTGTAGGTTTTAGTTCAACTTATATCTCAAAGATGGCGTTGTATCCTTTATTCATTTTCTCAATGAGAATTTACACTCGACGTAGTCGTTTTAAAAAAAAATGAGTCCCGAGACCTCATACAGCGAGGGCTTTTCATAAATTTTAAGTATATTTTGTGGTAATTCTATTTCTATGAATAGTAAAAAGAGATAATTAGATAAACTGCTTTTCCAGATGTATTGCTTTGATTTGCATCATTCACCCTAGAAAATGGCTACAGCGATTCGCCCTCCGTGATTTGCATAATCCGTAAGAATCTTCTTTTTTTCATTTTTCGTCAGTCCCTTCTCGTTTTCTATGTTTTCGTGCAGGCGGAACAAGATCACGCACTCTCCAAGACATGTGAGGACACGTGTGTTGTCTGTTGTGTGCAGCACGTATTGTACGGCCTTCTCGTCTTCATTTTTTTCCGTGTCCTCAGTCATCATCTGGGTTTCGAACGTCCAAGATCTCACCCGCGAGTTTTTCTCCAAGTTACGTCATGTTTCAAATTCGGATTACGTCAATTCTAAAAAGTAATAGTATCCTGGAGTTTGTTTGATGAATGACATCATCACGGCTGTCAAGTAAGATACTTAGTAGGCGTTTTCGAGATACTTCTTGTTTTTTCAAGATTACCGGACGTTTTTCTGTGTTTCTGCCGAAGAATACTCTTTAGGGCGTTTTTATCGGATTTTCTTATCAGAAACAATCTTTTGGGTTTTTTGAAAATATACTCGTAATTTTCTCAATCTTACTATTGGGAGATTTCCCTCGGTCCAAAAAAACCCTTTTTATGGCGGTTTCTGGGGATTTTCCGATTGTCTATGTGTTTCTTCTGCGAAATGCTTTTTTGGAGTTCTCTTTTCACCGGATTGTCGGATGTTTGTGTGATTTTCTCTGTCTTCATGCTAAAAATACCGTGCCAATCATTTTTTTAGGGCTTTTAGTCATGAAATCTCCAAGTTCCGTCGTAAGAAAGAAAAGAAAAAACCGAAGACTTATTAAAGAAACGATTAAGGAGGCAGAGGAAACTGGATTTGAAATCATAACCTATACAATATGGTCATCAAAATCATTCATTCTGCGAATTCTTGTTGGTTGTTTTTAGTGCTAGTTGTTCGTTGCAAAATCGGTTTCTTTTACACGATATCCTCTAATTTTCAGTCAACCCTCAAGAAAAATAATTGCTACTGAGGAAAAATGAGTCTTTTCTAGGGTCATTTAAATTCAAATGTAATCCAGTTGGTTTTTTTTTAAGTTACAAACGAAGATTGGGAGTGTGGGGCTTTCTTTGGAGTAATAATAGGGGCTCGGCATATCCTGTAATTATGGGTCTGAGGAAAGCCCCTGGGGCCGGGGTTGCGTGTCGTGACCAAGCCGAAAGAAAAAAAAAATAATAAAAAATGGCGTCTCGGAAACCCATTGGTCCCCCGTTCCCCACCAATGAAAACTTACGGATAATCCGCTCATTTCTTTTTTTGCCCTCTCCGAAACCTATTATTTTAGTTACCAGAATACGGCGAATTGTTAGGAAAGAGAGGAAAAAGGAACGGAATAAAAGAAAAAGACTGATGATGGAAATTGAGGGGCAATTTACTCTCCACCTTTGATCCTTGGAAGAAATGACAAGTTTTTTTTATTGGTTTAAAAAAAATTCCTCAAATAAATACAGCAGTATAGAAGCAAAAAAAGTACCGTATTTGATCAAAATGCTTTATTTCACTTGATAACAGCATGGGGTACTTCCTAACCCCCTTGGGAATGGTTTTAGAGACATGAAAAGGTTAAAATGAGTCGGCAGGAGATACCACAAAGAGGTTGGCTAAGTAGTCCCCGAAAGTTTAAGCACTAATACAATCAAATTTTGTCAAAATTTCAGTCTGTACATATGTCATCTTGTGAGTTTCCCTAGTTTCGGCTAGAAGGATGGCCGCGACGTCGTGAGTGGAAGCGACATTCTCGGATTTCTGCATCAGCCTACACTTCTGCTACTGCCCCATGAATTACGGGACTTATAAACTTTGCATACCAAGCCTGTTTACTAAAACGAGAGTACCTCACCACCGCCCCAGATATGATCATATTGAAGATGAGCATATTATGCCTTCTCGACTGATAAAACCTTTTTCGCACTCTTCACGCCCTGCGAGCGAAAAGGAATTCCGTTCAACTACGCTGCATAATATTCTTTTGGCATCCTGTAGTATGTTTATTTAGACTTACCGCAGATATTGTAGGCGAAGATATTTTGTAGGCGTTATCTTCAATCTTTCTGCCAAGAAATAACTTTTAGATGTTCCCTGTGTTTCTGTCGAGTGTTTCGTGAATGATCGAACTACAATCAATCACATAGGATTCCACGCCTTTAGGTAAAGGTTAACAATAGAGCCACAAAAAAATTGTCTACCTTTTGTTTTGAAAGTAGGGCTGAAGATATGAAGTAAAATTATCGTTTCCCCCTTTTTACCTTCTTTAGTAAAGAAGACCTGCGTGGGCCTCGGGGGCAGATGCTTGGGTAATTTCGACTCGAACCGGACAAATTATCCACCCAGAATTTTTGACTGACAGTTGTTCCCTGAGGGTAATTTTCGAGAGAGACACGAGAACTAGGGCGACCCTCGAACCCTTAAAAAAAACCATTTGTGGAGTTACAATTCTTTTTTGTACAAAAAATCGTGATGGAATTACAAATCGTTTTAGGCGTCCTCATTGCATAAAAAAAATTTAACTTAACTTAAATTCCTTTTGAAGAAATTAAAGTTTTAAAAAATCTACCTAAAATAGACTATTCATGTCCTCGTCACGTTCCTGTCGACAGCATCAATTGTGCAGAAAATTATCACAAAGGCCATCACTCGTCATAGCAATTTATTTATAACAGCTTCCCACATTTTGTCGGACATGTAAACTTTTTTCTTATTTCATCCTTTTAAAACACGTTAATTGACCCACCCAGGAAATCTTTCCAACGATCTTCTCCTCTCTTTTTCCAGGCTTTAATTAACGGGAAGCCATCTTTCCACCTTCCCTCCTTACCATCTTAAATCATGGCGTAATAATCAGTCTGATCAAGAAAACCTCCCCTTATTTCACAGAACCGGAATTATGATAATTTAACCTACGATGAGATAATATCCAACATTAGTCTTATTATAATTTTACCCTTGTTAATACAGATAATTGAGATTTTCTTTCCTTGAAATTATTCTAATTCTGGAGGGGAAACAAAAATGTTTAGGAAAACAAAGATTAAAGATCAAGGTAGGAATGAACTGTGAAGAAAAAATATGATCAGCTAATAGTGGCAGTGTAGCCAACGGCTTTTCTGCATGTAGCAAACGAGTGTGCACACGTTTTAAAAATAATTAAATAGTAATACTTACCTTCAAAAATTAATAGGTCTGATAAGTTATCATAAGGACATCCTTTCGTACGTACAAAAAATGAAGCGACGGAAGCTCTTATTCTTTAACAAGACTTCCTCTGACAGGTAACTTTTTCTTTTGGAGTGAACATAAGTTAATATTAAAAAATATATGGCAGATTTCTTTAAAAATTCGACACCGGTGGGTTGACCCGTGGTAGGTATAGTTTGTTTGTGTTTCGACTAACCTCACAGATGTTGGAAAAGACGTCAAAAGAGTCTTTGTCCTTCACAAAAAGGATTTTTTTGAAACAACAGCTGACAAAATGAGGAGTTCGTACTTAACTTTATCGGGCAAGTTACAATCCAAATTGTAGATATTTGAGTGTGCACATTTTTTAAAATAATACATAATTAAATAATAATACCTACCTTCAAAGAAAGTCCAATAGGTTTTAAGGACATCTTTCCTTTCTACAAAAAATGAAGTGACGGAAGCTCTTATTCTTTAAAATGACAATCCGCGTGTAATAATGAAAAGGCAGTATATACAGTGGCTTAAAAAGCACCTTCAGGTCAGCTAATCTTCTCTATTATAATTATTTAATCTTTTTTCTGTAACTTTATTGCCTAGAGACTTCATGAAAAAAGCGGGAAGCCAGAAACAACCTCCCAGAAGATCACTGACGGGGCACGGTTCCCCAAAAGATAGAGCCACTCGCCACAGTTCATTATTCAATTTGCGGAGATAACAATATGTAGTATTGTATAACTGCAGTTATATGTACATAGTTTCCGATTCCCTTGCTATGAATGCAAGTTGCATAGGTTTTGTTCAAAAGAGGTCCCCATTTGAGTTTTTTCCGCCAAATTTTGCTCAAACATGACGATTTATGTTGAATAATAATGAGTAGATTTTAATTTATTCTTATTTTTATACCATGACGCCATGAATATGTAGGTATCTAAAAAGCGAAAATAAATAATTGCTTTTTCGTGATTTTGCTTCTTAAATACTTTTTTTCCCCATTCCAGATTTTATCGGTTGTTTTTAGTTTAAAAAATGTGACCAAAATAAGGAGATGTCCAAAATAATATTGCTTTTCTCACCTACTGTGTGAAATAAAAGTGTAATGATGTCGTCTGTACTTAGTAATTGCGCAACCTTTTTTCCACCCCCTTTTTTTTACCAACTTCGCCGTGGGAGGAGATGAACAATTACGAAGATAACATCTAAAATAATGAAGGGTTATTAAAGTGGGTATGGCCGACTCGTTTTCTATACGCGGCCACGCCATTCCCGACGCTTTTTTCATTTATTTGTTATAAATTAATGATATTTCGAACTGAACAATAGAAAAAATTCATAAAACTTATAAAAGAAGTAAATACTTACTAAATAGTAACTGCAGAAATAAAAATGGCTGGAATGGCATCTTCTGGTTGAAAGCTTAAATTTATAAGTTCCTGGGATCGCTCGCTTGCAAAGAAAAACAAAATTGCTATGATCTTCATTTATTTTTTTTTTGATATTTCAAGGTTTTTCCTTTCACGTCATTTTTGTTTAAATTGCGGCTTTCAAATGAAATTAATATAACATTTTAAAACTGCTCGAGGGGACAAATAAATGAACGTTTTCGCCAATTTTTTATTCGTTCATAGACGTGACATTCTACATCTTTCAGGATATTCTCAACTCTTGGAACTAAAACAAAATATAATAATAGCTTTGTTCCAACCGCTGTTTGAAACTGATTTGAAACTCCCGCAGCATTCGCAGATAGATTTGCACGTCAAATTTGACGTCAGATGACGATTTTACGAACAAACTTTTCGTAATTTCAACGATGTCCAAGTTGAGGTCTTCTTCTGCGCTGCAGGAGGTTCAAACCAGTTTCAAACTGCGGTTGGAACAAAGCTAATAACACAATTTTAATTTAAAATTTAACCAATAATAAAAGAAGAAATGATAATGAATGAAGATTGTGGTGGAGAGAATAAGCTCACCTCATGAGGATTTATAAAACAAAGCATGTCGGTCGTGAGATACCTACTATCACAGTCATTTCTTCCTCTGTTGTAGGTTTTATAATAAATTTATATTAAAATCATCCTTCGTGGCTTATGAACGTAATAAAAATTATAGTAAAAGCAATAATTTTTCTCCCATATTCCGATCTACACCAAAATATCACCATAATGTTTAATTTGTTTTGTTATGATTATGAATGATATTTATGATTTATGAAGCATTTCGAATCATGACAGCTTAAAACAAGTTTAAAGTTGGAAAAAAAAACTTCACTGTGCTGCCAAGGAAATACCATTTTCAATATTACTGTAGTTGAAAAGACTTGAAAAGACTATCAAGTAGTTCAGACTGATTTGAAATTCGATAACAACCGAGCTAACTAGCCAGACTTCATTGTTTTTAGAAATAATGTGAGAGAAAGATTTATTAGAAATCCGCGTCTAGGCCATGTGGCAAATCTTTTACATTTCAAACTGCATTTTAAAACTTCCTTAAAGAAGTTATTGTGATTCCCTCCACGTCGGGTTTTTGGGGAAGGGTCTTTGAGACCCCGGAGGGTCAAATCGAATATTGATCTTTACCGATCTCAACTTAGTCAGTGGTTCCGTCCGGCCGGCCGGGCGCATTAGTAGAATCTTTTCCGGAACATTTTACGGCCACAGTTTTCAACCGATTTTCACCAAATTTTTACACAACCTTCCTGAATAGTTGAACAAGAAATTATAGTCAGCGATTTTTGAATTTCAAAAAAATGGCGGAGATATGCACGTTTGAAATTGTTTTTTCAATGCTGTCAACCCAACTTGACTATTTCAAGTCTGATCTATTCAATGAGGTTTATTAGTTCTATCTTCAAAATCTACCTATTTTTAAAGTTCTTTTATTTTTATCTTAGTTTATATTTTTAACCATGGCATTTGCCACATGTATTCAAGAAGTATGTTTGAATGAATTTAAGAAGTTTTTATTTTTCGGCGTTTCAGTTGGGTGGTTGGAAATCGATATGTAAATAAACTCAGAACATGTAATATTCATATTTTTTTATATTCAAACGTTATCGGGGAGCAGCCATGATGGAGTTAAATATAATCGGTTATAAGATGAGGAAAAGAGATAAGCGGCTCCTGAGTCACGTCAGGTCACATGCCAGAGGGAGGCCGGAGGCGTGACGCGCCTCATTTTCCTATTGGCCCGACTAGTCAACGCCCATGGAATGTACCGTCGAGGGAGGAAGGGAAACGAGAAATTCTGAACTTTTTTTTCACCTTTTTTTTTTACTTCTTGTTTCTACGGCTCTGGAGACTTGAGTGCTTGATAATATCAGAAAATTGCTTTGAGTGGAACAGAGAGAGAGAAAAAAATTGCCGACTTCCTTGGGAAATTTTCAGGCGGAGTAAAAATTCTGTTCACATCTGAGGAAGATGATAATTTGTTCACTTGAAGGTTAAATAAAATTTTCTGACCTCAATTCAAAAAATATGGAAACAAATTAGCATTCAATGAGTTTATGTAATGTTTCTAAATTACAAAACTTCCAATACTCCCATCCTCCTTTGAACCCCGAAATTCCGCTGATATTATATT
This sequence comes from Orius insidiosus, assembly GCA_014119065.1. Classification (NCBI taxonomy): domain Eukaryota; kingdom Metazoa; phylum Arthropoda; class Insecta; order Hemiptera; family Anthocoridae; genus Orius; species Orius insidiosus. Next base: position 39,652 of record JACGAQ010001311.1, on the reverse strand, counting down.
TTATTGTTAAAATTCTATATCAGTTTTTACATCATTCTGTAAACTCGTAAGCAGTTTGTTTACATTTTTGTCTAATGAAGGCATTTTTTGGGGGTCATTTCCGGGTCTGATGGATACAATGAAAGTGAAATTTTTTCCATATGCGTGACTCAGGACTCGTGTCTCGTGACAATAAACGGACATTTTAGACGAATTTTCGTCTCCATTGTGAAACGCCGCAGACGTGGGTGTTCACGCCTCCACATTTTCGTAATTTCGTTCATAAAACGGGGTCAATTTGTCCGTTTACCCTTAAATTAGACGCCTTCAAAGGTACGGGCCGGACCATTTTGAAATATCAAGGAAGCCGTGAGTGTCCGAAAGGACATGCTTTTGTTATTGGAGTTCTTTTCAACTATTTTCACTGTATCATGAAACGATGCGGATGTGAAAAATTAAATAATATATGAAGAGACAGTTCTGCCAAATCTCTCGTTTGATATAAAATGAAATAAATTTCGCCTGAACTAAATTGAAATTTTTAGGAGAAATACAGAATAAATTGGAAGAAAATAAAAATAGTATCATAAAATCTGATAAAGAAAGATTGTTTTATAATAGGAGTTTTAATAATTTTATATTGCCCAAAATTCAAATTTTAATATTGCAAATTTTAATTGTAGGTTAAGGGACATTTATGCTGTCCCTTGGTGTCAGGTGGGAGAACTAAAAATTCTGATAACAAAAAATGTCACAAGAAAAACTGATATTGAAGCTAAAATTCAACAGTTCCGAAAAGGCTGGAAAGTAAGTTTCCGCTACGAACTACAGAAAAATGAGAATTTTGGTTGATAAGTTAAAAGTTTACAAAAATCAAGTGGGCAATATTAGTTTTTTTTTGGTACTTCTTAGCCTTGCACACTTGTGATATAGTTTTGAGTAAATAAAAAAATAAAGATAAAGAAGATAGAAATGAAAGATATGAAGATTATGGTAATAGAGTAGATTTAGCTCACCTGAAGAGGCTTTTTAAGCCGAAACGCGTCGTGCGATACCCATTTTATTCCCTTCAATATTCTGCATTTTAAGTTTCCCCTCATATCATAAGTTGTGGTGCATATGAGAAAGTCAGTCTCATTCCGGCAAAAAGTGGACATTCATGGCTTTTTCTCCGTATCGTTCACTTATAGTTTTTTCATAATAGAGGACGAGAATCCCCATGCTTTTTGGCTATCGAGCTGCTGCTCTGCGTTATGGCAAGGTCGGTTGACTGGTTTAGTTGATTAGAACTACTTTTTAGATTAGAAAAACTTTTCAGAAAGTTTTAGCTTTTTCTAAAAATATTATATATGAAACATTATGCTTACTGTGCTTATTAATGCTTATTATGGTAAACTGCGCGTTATGACCTAAACGATGTCCTCGCACTTCTGGATCCTCTATTTATGTAGCTTCCTCCAAAGAAAGTGTTTGGGAATAATTTTTAAAAATCTGTACCTTGTAATTTTTTCCCCAAAAAATACCCTTCATCTCTTACTGTCATAATCGGTCTTAAATATTATCTTTCTTTACGTGGCACATTTTCTTCTCCAAATAACCTACCGGCCATTTTTGAACAAAAAATTATTTTCTTCAGACAAAATGCAAAGTGAAGCAATAATTATAACTTAATAACTTACCCAATACGAGGTATTTATTTCAAAATTTTCATTTTCATCATCCCGGGAATGTGTGAAAGCTATCCTGGAGGTCCTGGGATTGAGTCAGACTCCTCCCACAAAACACGATTTCTTTATTTCGTTTCTTCGCCACCCAGAAAATCCCGTTCTTTACCCTTCTGGCGGGGAAAGTTTGCTGAAAAAAAATGTATGTTTAGCAAATCGATTGTAGAATGTGTAGGCTTAATTAGAGGGGATGTCAGAAGATAAGGGTTTTTACGGTGGGTGTCAATATTTGCCTGTGCGGAATTATTGAAGTTAGAAGTATGCAAATATTTTTGTTTGATTATAAGAGGCCCTTGTTTGTAACAGGTAGAGCATGAAATTTAGTCGATTTAATAACTGCCTCTTGTTTTAATTTTTTTTTATCAGAAAAGGACCACGTTTTAAGATAAAACATCATGTCAAAAAACGTCATAGCAAACATTATGTCATCAGTAATGACTGATGATCTCATCACGTAGAAAAATTCAAAAAGAGGATTTTTTTTACAAATTTTTTTAAACTACCCTTCATCCATTTTTTAAATTGGTCCAAATTTTCTTTTTTCAATATGCTAATCAACTTAATTGATGGCTTTAAAAAAAATATAAGTGGTCTATTTCTGCTTTGTGTAATTGGTTCGGCCATTAAAAACCCTCTTCTAACGAGCATTTTTTTTGCCTAATTAACCTTATTCAAAGACAATTTTATAAAAATAACTTTTCATCAGAAGCCCATTTGACGAAGTATTTTTGAGAAACTGCAACGATGGTTCTAGGAATACTTTTTTAAAATCAGGATCCTGAGAAAGAGAAGGAACTGTCGTTGAAATGATGTAATGGTCACGTCATCATCAAGCCCGATTTTCGTGATCGTCCTTTAAAAAAAAAGTAAGAAGTGAAAAAAGGAAGAATCTCACGTGATCGCATGTCTATAACTTGTCTAACTGTAAATGTGCAAAATAACTGTCCCTTAAAAGTTCTGAATAAAACTATTGATTAAGAAAATCTCACGACGCGAAAAGAAGATAAATTGTTTTCATTTTATTTTAAGGAAATGCATTTATGAAAATGAAATAAAATTTCAATTAAACAAAAATTGTAAATTAATTTATAAAAATTCAACATAGTCGGCCATAATGGATCAGAGTAAAAGCCCTGTCGGTGCTGCTACCACTTCGCCACCGTTCAAGCCTCGAAGCTCCCGGTTCACCTTTCTTCCGTTCCCGCCGTCCTTCCATTCTTCCTTTGAAAATCAACCTATGTTATGCGCTTTGAACTGACTGCCGACTACAGGGACAAACAAAATAAAGTTGGCCAGTGGCTAAAGCTGGTTTTTGCTCTTCCTCGTTTGGATGCATAATAAATAGAAGATACCTTCGTATGTCGGCGATTCCTTCCACGAGCACCACAATAGCACAATAGTTGATCGGGGGTGCAGTTGATATGTTCGAAATTTCGGTGCAGTTGATCGCCGGTGTAGTTGAGCAACGCCCGTTTTGGAGACTATTGTATATGTATAACCTATCGCAGGAAACCCGTAGAAAATTCCTTTAGAAAACAAAAATCTAGTTTTTAAATTTGATGAGAAATGTAGGTTTTTTCTTAGGTTTGCAGATAGAAAAAAAAATGTTGACATCTTGTAAAAAATTAAAGGGGATTTTCAATTAAAAATATATATTTGGAGATCTAGAGATGTACAATTGATAGAAAACCATGTCAATATTTCTAAAAACTCATGTTATGCCTAATGTCAACGTTTTTTGTGGTAAAAAAAATATTCCTATTCCTAGTAGGTAACAATTAATGCTAACTGGCAGCAATCAATAGTAATTATAATTAAAATAATTGAAAGATTGCTAATAAAAGAAATTGATAGCAATAATTACGAACGCCTTGTGGTATCTGTTCCATTGGTATCATGAATCACAAAATCCACTAGCGTTGCAATGTTTGCTTGTGTCTCTAATAAACAATAATTTGCTTCATTTACATAATTAAAATATCAAAAAGAAGAAAATTTATGGTTTCTCATTTATTTTTTTCTACTCTCCCTGGAGATCTCGTTGGGTCATAATTCATCGGGACTTCTCCGTTGTAATTTATACGAGTGCATATTATGTTGGAACAAGCTCATAATATGCAGATATTTGACAAACTCAAACGTTCAACGGTCAATCCCGTGGGTGTTTTAAAATTTATTATTAATGCACCGCGTGGGAGAGGCCGGACAAGACGGTAGCCCGTTACAAGAAGGTTCAACTCTATTTTTAAATTAATTTTATTGCCTTCTGTTTTCTGCAATAACAAATTCAGTTGACAAACATTTATCTTATTAAGGTTTAATGATTAAAATTATGTTTGGAAAAGAATAAAAAATGAGTTTTTATTTTGATGTTTTTCTTCCTGCGTATTTGAAAGCAGGTGAAACATGAGATGCCCTAATTGTTTAAATTAGAGGCCTTCGTTGAGTGGCAGTCGGAATATTTTTCCCTTATTTCTTTATAATAAAAAAATAAAATCGTTGAAATTTATTAAAGGAGACGACAAGTGAAAATAAGGATGTCCCATAAAGTAAATGAGGGGAGGGAAGTGAGTTACTCGGGTATAAAATAGCCCCGATAATCTTTACTTGGAATCTGGTTAAAAGATGAGAAGAAAAGCCTAAATCATTACGAGACCGGTATACAAGACTTGTGTTTATTTACGGTCTAATACAACACCTTATTTTTCATTACTTACTCGATCTTATTTTTACAGGCAAAGATTCTTTAAGTTCCATTCGCCATAGTCTACTGTCTTCAACCTTTCTTCCATAAAGCCTCCTAAATCGTCAGAAAAAACCAAACAAAAAAATCCTTCCGGCACTGATGTATGAAACCTAAACCGGGAAACTTTTCCGGTCCTGCTTTTGAATAGGTAATTTTCTTTTCATCTTTTGGCCCTCCTTTCCTACTCAATTTTAAGGCGTTTCATAGAGTTTTCCGTTCCATATTTTGTCATTGTTTCCTTGGTCGTCAAGTCAGCTTTAATTAATTTTTCTTTTTTTTTAACCGGCTCCGTGGCTGGTGGGTTCAGTCTCTGACTCACACCACGGAAGACCGGGGTTCGATCCCAGGTTGGGTATAGGGATTTTTGGTTGGAAGTAAAATTCCAATTAAAATATCCCTCTACAAAATCTGTGGATAATTTAGTTAGGCCACTCCTCTGGTAGTTGGTCCCGAAAAAAGGGCGCCACGGCATTATGGCGAAAGCCCCCGCCTGGGTCCAACCCCCCTCCCCCCTTGTAACGGCCTGAGGCCAACAAGTATCAAAAAAGAGTAGATTAACCAATAGGAAGAGTAAGCCTCTTGCTCATTGGTTATATCTACTTCTTTTTTTAAAAAAAAAAAAAAAAATTTTTCTTTTTGAAGAATATCAAGGGGAATCCGCACATTTTCAAAACTTTTGGTCATATTGGAGATTTTTTTAAATTGAAATTAAAAGGGGGGAGAACACCGTTCAACATTATGCATTTCCACCCTAAAACAGTTGAAGAATAAAATCTGCATTTCGACCTAAAAATCTGCAGTTAACCCTAATGCGTTGGGGCATAATGCAATTGAACATAAAGCTCTCAAAAGTTCAAAAATTTTCAGCATAATACATTTCAACATAAAGCGTTTCGACTTAAACGACTTCAATAAATGCAAGTCGACATAAAAAAAATTGCAAGTCACCATAACGCTTCTCACCATAAAATCCTCTTTTTATACTTGTTGTTTCGCCATAAAACTGTTTCTGTCGTTTGGGCATAGTACATCTCACCATAAGCTAAGGACAGAGAAAGAGCAAGCCTACTTTCGCCTTCTAAAACGCGACTATGGCGAAACGAAAAAAACCCTTAAAACTTGGCAGTTCACCATAATGCAATTCAACATAAAGCATCTCACCATAAACTAGGAAAAGCAAACAGGCAGCTAATGGGATCAGCTCGTTTTATAACACCAGGGGGTTAATTTTTTCCTCTCGCAAGGATGTGCAAATTGCATTATGGTGAACTGTCAAGTTTTAAGGTTTTTGTAGTTTCACCATAATCGCGTTTTAAACGGTGAAAATAGGCTTGCTCCTTCGCTGTCCCTAGATTATGGTGAGATGTATTATGCCCAAACGATAGAAACAGTTGTATGGCGAAATGACAAGTTCTTTAAAATGAAAGTTTCCTATATGAATCTTTTCGAAACGACAAGTGTTAAGTCTCTTCTTTATGGTGAGATGTATTATGTTCAAATGAATTATGGTGAACGTTTTCGACTATTTTCTTAATGTTGAGTTGCAGATTTTTTATGGTATAAAATATTCGGTAACTCACGATTTCTACTATGTATTTTATGGTCAAATGCATTATGTCGACACGTATACACTCAAAAAGAGCAGCAAGTTAATTTTTTTTAACTTAGCGGGAGTACAGTCTGCGTTGTTTTTTGTTTGGTAAATCGAAAGGGTTAACTTGTCAAGTGTGAGATAACAAATTGTGCATAAATGAGAGGGGACTTGGTAGCCGAGTGGCCCGCGCTCACGAGATCGTATCTAAACTGACCCGCGCTACTCCAATTACTCAAGATAAAAGCTTCTCGTCTTCCATACCGTTTTTTTACCACCACTTGGGGCGAGAAAAAAATTAGGTATAATAAGAGGAAATTCGGTTCATAACTTCGAAAAAATTAAATTATTTCTTCTATTGGGTTTATTCGTCTTTTGATGAACGCCTTCTACACGAGTGGAAACCGCAAATAAAAAAAAATTCGAAAATATCCTTATTTTCTACATGGTTTGCTCGCCTTTCAAAATTAATTATCTGAACTAATTTTATTAACGACTTTTCGAATAAATAAAATTTTTTTTGTTTATACTCTCGAGTTAAATGCGGGCAGACAGATATACACACCCGAGGCCCCAGGAATCCGTTCCTGTCGAGAAGCGGACCCGGCGAAACACGAGTCTCCTCGGTCTTCGAATAAAATATAAAATCAAAACCGGAGCGCCACGCGGAAAAAGAAAAAAAACCGATGCGTGACAAAATATTTTCTTTCACGCGCCTCGAATTTCGCATATTTATAGCTTTTTTTTCGGATTAATTCTTCGATTCGCTAGTTATTTGAGACGTTTTACTCAATGGTTCTCATGGTTTACATTCAGGAAGGGTTAAAATCGTGACATACGGCGAAAGCTCAATTAATTACTTTTTGGTCAAAGCCTTGAGGGAATACACGATTACACGATTTTTTGTCTTTCTCAACGGGATATCTGCCATTTTCCTTCCAAAACAACCAAAATAGTCTAAAAGAGTGAAAGATACAAACGCTCTCATTTTTTCATCTGAAATCTGAGGGGACGCAAGTACGAGGGGTGTCCAAAAATTAAAGACCTTTTGTATTTTGCCGCCGTACGGGCGAAGTATTCTGCCAGATGAAAACACTAGCTTGTAGCGGGAAGTTCCCCCTTCACATCGCACTTGGTCTCATCTCTCTATCTTATCCAGCGTTGCTACGGCAGCCGTTCGCGATGGACGTCTCGGTGCCGAGTCCCGCCGGTTGTGAGGTTCGCTCCGTCATGCGTTTCCTAAACGCGGGGAAACTTCGCCCGGTCGAAATTCATAGACGTTTGACGGCTATTTATGGCAATGTTATGAATGAGCGCTGTTGTTACGCTAATGTTACGAATGTTATAAATAGCCGTCAAACGTCTATGAATTTCGACCGGGCAAAGTTTCTCCGCGTTTAGGAAACGCATGACGGAGCGAACCTCACAACCGGCGGGACTCGGCACCGAGACGTCCATCGCGAACGGCTGCCGTAGCAACGCTGGATAAGATAGAGTGATGAGACCAAGTGCGATGTGAAGGGGAACTTCCCGCTACAAGCTAGTGTTTTCATCTGGCAGAATACTTCGCCCGTACGGCGGCAAAATACAAAAGGTCTTTAATTTTTGGACACCCCTCGTATTTGATTTTCCAATATATCGTCCAAAAATGATGTACCTATATTTTTTCTAGAATTTAGTTGAGGACCTTATGACTCCTGCGTCACTTTATCTTAAGTTGGAATCGGTGCTACGTGACTGTTTTATTCCGTGAGCTACCGTTTTCTATCGAGATAATAACAAAAAAGAGTGAGAACGCCGTATAATAAAAGCGAAATAGAAGCAATAAAAACAGCGGGTGGTGAGCAGAGGGGAAAGGGGGGTAAATATGGCCGAAACGTTGTCATGCCGACTTCTGATGCCATTTGTCAGCTCCAACACTATTTTTAAAAAATATCCGGGCTCGAATTTCGGCTGGTGGACGATTAGGACACGCTTCTACGCTTAACAGGCAAACATCTTTAACCACAAATTATCAAGGATAACTAACAGGAAATGACGTGTGTTAAAACGTCTTCGGCATACGGCAGGAAATTTAATTTTGCTAAAAAAAAGGGTTTTCTGTGGCCGCAAACACGAAATACATACTCAAAACTTCATTTTGGGCCATTCTAATTGTTCCATCATAAATAATTTCCAGAAGCCCATCGTAAAGAAAACTTCTTGGGAAAAGACTTTTAGTCTTTTAGAGAATCCTCTTTCTTTCTCTGCTGGTAGTTCTGACTCTCCAAGATTTTTAGTACCCATAGGTGCTTAAAGGGTGTTACGATAACTTCCCTCTGAGGAAGGCAATAAGGAAAAGACGTAACCTGAACCGTTTTCGCTTTATTCAAGCTAGTTGTTCAAGTTGTTGTGATAATAATTCCTATTTTGTAAATGTAACTATGTAATATGAAAAGCTCATAGAAATTACAAATGTTTAAATACGTAGGTAGTGGACATCTGGAACCGTTATTGGACCATTAATTGTAATACGATTGTCATTCTCGTTGTACTTTTGCCTCCCACATATCTTTCGCTATCTTGTTAACAACGAACGCCTGATTTATAACGAGAATAAAGAGTACGAACATACTCCCAAACATATGACGTCTAAAAAAAATTATGCAAGATTCTTTCAACAAGCACCTGTTTTACGTAATGATGATCTTAAAACAGCTGCAATTTTCTGCAGTTTACGAGAGGTGCAGTAATAATCAATTAAAAAATGTTAGTAATTGACATGTCACCTGCAGAGCAATTAATCTAATTTCGTGTCTTCTTTTTCTTCAGGTGCCTTCGATGGAAAAAAGAAAATTTGCTTTAAAAATTGACGAAATTATAATTAGGTCATCTAGAACCGGTCGAGAGTGATTCATGCGAGAGAATCAAAGGACAAAAGAGGGTTAAAAAAAATCAAGGAGATATTATAAAATAATATGAATTCAGAAAAATAAATTAAGATTAAAATGTAAGCTATTATTCAAATATAAAAATTCATGAATGACTTGTGACTTTTTTTTGTAACATGAAAAAACTGTCAAAATACAGGAAAAAGAAGTTTCGGTGGCTAAAAAGGGCGAGACAGGTGATCCTCCGGCCTCCGAATTCCCGGCTCCTGTTTCCAGTTTGATTAACGCCACGGTCCGAAACGATTAATTTACCAACACGGTCCCCAATTTTTAAAAATAAGCCAAAAAGGGGGCACGAGGCTTCTCGCAAAACCAGTATTTCGACATTTTTTTTCTGAGATCAAAAATTTTTTTTATATATATCAAGAAAACGCTCAGTGAAGTGTTTGGATTTGTCGACTTCAGTCTATCTGAAGTAAAACTTTTATAAAAAAAATTTTTTTATCTTCGGTAAGTTTACATTTGCATTTAGAATTTCCCAGTTACCTCCCCAATCTTGATAATAGACCAATTTTATTTTTAAGGAAAAAACATTAAAAAATGTAAGGCATTGAAAATTCATGAATAATTTATAAAATAAAAAAGAATAATAGCTTCATAAATGAGTTGTTTCATTTTTCCTCCCCCGGCATTGTATCCTTTATACTATCAAAGCGTGAAATTCATGTTTTTCCGCTCTCTATATAGAAGACATGAATCTCACGTGTAGAGAAAAAAAGAAGAAAAAAAAAAGTCACACATACATATCTAAAATTACTAAATAGTATCAAAACATGTTAATAAAATAATTGATGTTAAAACAAATTATTTATGCATAAATCTTAAACAGTATCAAGGTGAAAATAAAGTAGGTGGGTACGTTCACATTGAACTGCATGATTATATATTTAATTATATATTTAATTATAGTAATTAATTACTAATAGCAGACTAAACAAAGATTAACCTCAGTATATAAAATAAGTTATTGTTAAAGATATACTTATTATTTATGTAAAATTCATGTTAAAAAAGCTTTCAACTTTCTCAAAGAGGTTATTGTAGTGCCCTCTATGTACCGTTGGGAGGGGGCATTCCAGATCCTACAAAAGCTATGAAATGAATCGGTATTTTTTTTGGGCAAAAGACAGTAAAGACTCCAGAAACTGTTATTCTTGACCAGAAAATCAAGAAAAACTACCCAAAACCCGTCCAAAAGCTCAAACACCCAATGAAACGAATGTTTCTGCACCAAAAAATTGAAGAAAATGATCCGAAGGAAAAAAGATGTTAAACGCCCGATTAAAGGAGTGTTTATAGATAGGAATATCGTGGAAAACTTCCCATGATCGTTTAATAGGATGGTGAACACTTGTGAGTGGACTTAAGTGGAAGTTTAGGGGCTCATAACCATAGGGCTGTGAAATATATGCCATAAAAATTTTAAAATATGCACATATATATGCAAATAATAAGGGTAAAATATGCAACTAAAATCCAGAAATATGCATAAATCTTAACTATCTAAAAATAAATTTTAAAAATCGCACATACCTACAAGGTGTCCGGAAACACATGGCATACGTCGGGGAGAGCGTTAAAAAGTGGTTTTATGAAAAAAAGTTAAATGTAAACCCCCCTTAATTTAAATCAAAGAATTTGATGGTGTAGTTTAAAATGCGCCTGGATATACAGGGTGTCCCAGACACAACCTAACTTCGTTATTTCAAATGAGAACCCCTATTTTTTATTTCAGATTCGTAATCTACGCCAAATTTCAAGTAGATTTGAGTACTCATATGACGATTTTGGACAACTTTTAAAAAATGTCAAATTATAGCGTTTTTTGCGCTAAAATCCGTTAAAATTGACCTAGGAGAAATGGAACTGGTTCAAATGGAACTCCGAACTGAGCCATGAAATGATAGTTAAGTAATGACAGGAGGGAAGAGAAAACCAATAAGTCATAAAATCAATATTCCAAGTATTTGAACGGAGAGAGAACTGTACCGGATCAACTTATTCTAAGAAAAGCAATAATTCGATCAGGAGTTCATGGGAAGTGAAAAATAGATGAATCTGCACTTGGGCCAACAAAAACACACTCATTAAGCGGGGAAAAATGAAAGAATTTTTTTCCAAATGTTTGAAAATTTTCAATTTTTTTCCTCCCTTCAATATATGCCGGACGAATATGCAATTGCAGTTCAAATATGCAAAAATATGTATTTATGGCCAAATATGCACAAATATGCAAAATAAAAGTAACTCCATTTTGTTCCAAATGCCTTAAAACACATTCATTTTGATAATATTAGGTGGTTTGATTGACTAGGAGAAATATGCAAATGCATATAATTCACAGCCCTAGTTATGGTTATCAAAGTTATGTTTTGAGGGGGAGAAAAAGAAACCAATATTATTTACGTATATCAAAATAAACTTTTCTATGAAAAATAAAAACTGATAATTATGCACTTACTTCTCCGAATAATAACGATAAAGCCTCTGTGGAAGTGGAGAGGGGAGGGAGAGACCAGATCAGTCTGGCCAAGGACATTATTTATTTTGATCGACGTAAGCAGAAATTATTTTAAAACTTATTTTAATTTATTTCAGAATGTGTACTGATTATTGACTTGTTGTTAAGAAAAAGTTTATTAAGTTTTTAATTTTTTTTTAAAGAAATTTGAAGAAATTTTTTTTGTCTCGAAATCGAAATTTAGAAAAATTTTCAACGAGCCTTTTCATCCCCTCCTCAAGCACTGTTCGATTCGTATCTGACGAATTCTGAATTCTGAATGTTGAATTTCAATCATCCTTTTTTCAAAAGGTGAGTTTACTTTTTTATTTTTATTTATCATGAACTCAATTTGATACTCATTCTACATAAACATCTTTTATTACATTTTCTGAATATTTGAAATGTAAAATAGTTTTTCAAGAATCCTCCCCCCCCCCCTTTTTTTTTTCTCTCTTCGTTTACCAACAATTTTTCAAGTAAATTCAGAGTAAATACCAGTTTGGAGTTGACTCCGACAGGAACTTGCTCCAAGTAGGGCAACGTTTTTTCATCCCGAAAACAAAATTTTCATTTGTAAGGTATAAAAATGTAAAGCCTTTCCAAGGCGGACACACACAACGAGGAGAGGGGGAGAACAGCCCGATTTTCTCCCTGCTATTCAAAAAATGAACTTTGAATTTCTTGTTTCTTTCAATAGGTAAATTTTATTTAGTATTAGGAGTATTCGGGGAAAATTTGGTAAAGAGCGGGCGGACCTATGCACATAGTTTGGCCGTAGCGCATGAAACAAAACTTTAGAAAGACAGTCGTTTTCAGCATAACTTACAAAAGGTAGATCCTCTAATTTCGACCAAATCCAATCAAAATTGCGGCCGTCAAGCCGTCCGGAAAAACATTTTAAAGTCATTCTCTCTTTTTTTAAACATTTTTCGACTGAGCCCTAACTTAGTTTTAAAAACAGTAGGACTTGAAAATATTTTTCAAAAAAACAACAAGTTCATAAACTACGTTTGAAAATGAGAAAAATACATATTTTATAACAAAAATTCAAAATATCGGAATCGAGGCATTAAATCTACAGAAGAAGGGGGAAAAAATTAAATAACGTTTTAGTTTAATTAAAATCTACGAGGATGGAATTATTAACATTATGAAGTGCCCTGAGGCAAAACAGTAGCACTTTTATGTCAAACGTCATAATTTTCAAACGTCCACCTTATAATTAGTAAGAAAAAATTTTTTATCTTAAAACCTCATTTAAATAATGTTATTCACACTTGAGAATAAAAATAATTGTAGGAGTTTTTCGCTGAGTAAATTAATTTAATTTTCATTTTAAATAAATAAAATGACTTATATTGAAAAAAAATGCTTAAATGTAAAGGCGGTCGATACAAAACAAGGAAGTAATTACTTTAAAAAGAACCGTGTTTGAGAAATAACCTAAACTTTTTTTTTCTTCCTCCCCTGAGAAACATGGGAAAAAAAGCGGAGGGTGTATTTAATGTCAATCAAAACGGTAATATCTCACGGCGCCTTGCCCCAATTACGTCTACCTCGATTTGTTGATATAGAAAAAACAGCACATATAAAAAAAATTTAAAAATTAGAAATAAAAAATTTAATGGACGTTATAATTGATTTATTCTTCGAGACAATTGCGTTCCGGTTTTAAAAAAAGTTTAAAACCTTAATTAAAAAGCACCCCGGTAAGAATTTTTCATGTTTATTACCTTCGGGTGTTGTCAAAAAAGATTAAGAGCTTCCAATAAAATTACGAAATTAACTTCTGGAATAAATAATAATTTTATTTATTGAAGAAAAAATTGAAATGGAAAAAAAATGAGGAAGTTAGACTATTTTACTTTATTTTTGTCATTTTCCAACAAAAAGTCCTTTTGTCTTCTGTTCTTAAATAAAAAGCTCAAATAGACTACATCGATTATCCAAAAGGTCAAAATAGGTTTTTTTTTTGTATAATTTGGAGCTATTAAATTTTTTTTTCTGCATGTCTCCAATAATTGAGATCACGTCTCGGCTCCGGTGTCGGTTTCTTGTAATTTTTTTTCTTCCCCGCGTGTCTGGGAGGGTTTTTCGGGGGGTAAAATGATTGACAGGAACCCCATAACACTTGCAAAGTTAACCACACTCTTTCCGGCTTCTGTCAGGTATCCGAATTCACAAAAGACCCGACTTTCTTCTTTTAAATTCAAACAAAAGTCTGCGATCCAAACTGGACTGAACTTCGCAAGACTATGAAAGACTACTTGGTGAATTAAAAAAAGAGAAGCTGGCAAACTTCCTTAAAAAACCCTTTTTTCAAAATTTCTTTGACCATTTTCTGCATTATATGTAGAAATTGATACCTTTGAATGATTCCTTCAGATAAAAGGACTCCTTCCAATTTCCCCTTTTTTTTTCTTTTTCAAAGTAGCTGCCCTAGAGCTTTTGAGAAAACTCCAGAACCAGGTTCCTCCTATTGCTGAAAATGATTTCAATTTTTTTCTTGTGAAAAATTGATCTAAACGTGCGAAAACCGTGGGTACAAAACCGTGAAAAACGCGCCTGTCACGGATACAGTTGCAATTGTGTGAATATAATTTATTGTGAAATCCGTTTCACTCCTAAAATTATAAAAATGGCCGCGCCACGTTGGGAAAAAACTTCTTTTTACCACGCAATTTTTTTTAAACATCTTTCAAGATAAAAAATGTTTAATTGCAAATTTTTATTTTTTATGCAGACCAAAAATAAAAAGTAATTTATAGTTTTTTCGTTTGTTCATAAGCGTAATGTGGAAAAAAAAAACATAAATTATGAATAGATAAAAAAATTAACTAGGTAGTATAAAAGATAGTAACAGGAAAGCGACTGCGGGTGGTAATCGGTGGCGGTTATAAACTACAATTCATTGTTAATTGAGATCTTTCGTCTACGAAGGTACTCCCCATGAATTATGTTAAGTGATTTCGAGACTTTTTCTCGATTATCTCGCTTTACCGCCTCCATCCCATCTCTCAAAATGTTTTAAAAACCTTGAAGTACAGCCAAAAATATCTGTGAAGACATTTTTTCGTGTCTACGATGATTTGAAATTGTCAGTGGTGATTTACTTAGTCGCGGATTAAGATGGTGAGTGTACACAATTTTTAAATGTAAATATTGATATAGCATACAAGGAAGAGAGAATTAAAAAATGGATATTCCACGATCGGTTTCTGGCATCTATGCCTCATCAGACTATATTTCCTTATTTTTAATCCTCTCATTCATTTTACTTGACCCTAACTGGATATGGAAATTATAAGGTTTAGGACTAGCATATTCAGTTGAAAAAATTACTTACTTTTGTTGGAGATATGTCCATGTAATCTTGAAAGTTTTAATGGAGAATTAGTGCTCTTTTCCTAGGGACTTGAAGAAACCGTTTTCTAATTAAGATGTATAATAGAATTGTTTCCGTGAAGAGGCGTTTTCTTTTTCTCCATCACGGTATTTAGATATCCAATTAGGACGATCGTTATTTCTCCTCTCATTGTTTCTTCTCGAGTAAACTAAGCTCTTTTCGAGCGATGGTTGGCGCTGTTGTAACTTCCGAGCTTTCCCCGAATCTTTTGTCTCGAAGATTCTCACACTTTTGAAGGCGAGGAAATTATCAGGTATTTTAAAAAACCTTGGAATTCAACGAGATGCCAAAATTTTTCAAAGAATATCTTCTTTTTCTGGAATTATAAAATGACAGTCATTAAGGTTTTTAAAAAGAAAAACGATTTGAAGAAAATTGTTTCTCAGAAAAATTACAAAAAGCGAAATCGACAAGATAAAGGGACTTCTTTTTAAAAGATTGTTTTTGTTTAATTAACTTCTTGGTATAAATTCCCGTTGTCTGGTTGGGTTTTGGATTAGATCTGATATTGTGTAAAATAAAGGTTCCTGTTATTATTGAAGGTAAGGCTCGGTAATTTGCCTATCAGAGCTGACAAGCTGCACTTAAACGTAATTACCTCCGAGGTTTTTCTTCACTATAATAACTTTCAGGCTTTATCCTCTCCCCTTTACCGCCGTTCCACAAGTCAACAGATCTCTTCTCTTTCAAACCTTTTTTATTTTATAAATTAAAAAAAAGTATATGGTACTTAGATCTTTCCCCGGCAGAACTTCTTCATATGGCGACAGCTTAGGTTCAAGTCAAAAAGCGAAGTTGAAATAATTGATGTCCTTTTTATTCTAATTTTAAATTCTGGTGAAGATCTGTAATAAAAAGTCAAATAGGGGCATCAAAAAAGTCTCTTTTTATTTTTATCTTTCGTTATTACATACTTTATTACTAGGTATTATTAGCAACCCTGTATCAGGCTGTATTGACGAGTCTGAAGTTTTTAACTTTAAAAAGTTAGACTACAGGTATTCGGTTTTTCCTCTTTCCTTTTAAACTTTTTTTTATATCCCCCAACACCTTCACCGGGAAAACTTTGAGTTATTCTACCTTTATTTAATTATGTAAGAATAAGTTAAAATTTTGTCCATTGTTTATAAAATAATAATAACAATTAAGATATAACGGAGTATCTTTTAAAAAGTCTTTTGTATTGATGTAATGCAGATTTTTAATAAAGTGACTTTCCTGCTCTTTTATTAGACGAGACTTTAATTACCTCTAATGGCTATGGAGGGCTTTGTTTGTACGGCAGACAACCCTGGACTGGGCAGGCTATAATTAATAATCTTGGTCGCTAAACTTGAATTCATTCTATTTTTTTAAAAAAATTAAACAAAACATCGGAAATTGTGGATTGTTGAGATTGAAAAAAATTTCTTGAGGCAGTCGTTTATGTGGTTGGAATAATTACTAGCCTGGGGCATTTTTTTTAGAAGACAAACGTTTTAAATTATATTAAAAAATGTTTCCTATTTTTTATTTTATTTTTTTATGTACCTACATATTCGATGTTTTCAAGGTTTTATAATGTTGGCGTATTTTGGTTTAGAAACAGAAACAGAGAAGGGTAAGGGGAAAAAAAAGGGAAATGTTAGGTCTTTAGCTTAGAGGACTTAAGATTTATAAAACTATTAATGAACAAAATATAATGTTTTTTGATAATCCCAGTTATTAAACGAAGTAAAAGTACCCCATAGGTGAAACTACCATTATCAACAGACCGTCTCAATTTATGAGGTACGCCTCCGAACATACAACAAAATGTGTTAATTGAATAATTATTTCGTAATAATAATTTCCGACCTAATTTACTATTTAATTGTTATCATTATTTTGTTTTTCTATTTCTAGCGCTTCGACTACCTGAATTGAGTCTGGAGGTATTCGTGACCAGAAAATTAGAGCTTGTTATTTCCTCCGCGTTCTTTTTCTTTCTTTCTTTTATCCGTTTTCTTTTCTTCTTTTTTTGTTTGGAGGAATAATTTCTAATCTTGGCAATTGAGAATTTGGGCAGCTTTCAGGTAAAAAAAAAAAAAAAAAAAAATTAAGTATTTTTTTACTACAAGGTTTTGGCTCATGCGTAATCGCGCAAATAGGGAACGTGTATTGGATGCTATTATAAGTTACAGAGGGAGAAAGAATGAAGAAACGGATATTCCACGACCGGTTTCGGCGTAATACGCCTCATCAGGTGGACTATTTCCTTATTATTCATTCTCCTACACTTTTTACTTGACTTTCATTAGACGGTATTATGGACACTGCGGGAAGGTGGACAAACTATCCGTTTATACGGCACCCCCCCAGGCCCCACTACCTCCTAATTGTCACTACACCACCTCTTTTTATACCTATTAAGGAATTCTAAAGTATTTTTTTACTACAAGGTTCTGGCTCATGCGTAATCGCATCGTATTACGCAGAAACCGGTCGTGGAATATCCGTTTTTTTCATTCTTTCTCCCTCTGTAACTTTTAATAGCAAAAAATTAAGTTTTAAGAAATTTTTTTTTGTGATGTAAGCAAGTTTAATTCAACTTGGGACTCTCCAAATGACTACCTAGTGATTTTTATCAATAACGATTTTGCCAGCATTTTTTTTAATAATACATATGATGGCAGTAATATTTCCATGGTATTTCCACCAAATCCTCCTTTTGTAATTATTTTGAAGGTTTCTAGGCGTCCCCTACTCCCAAATTTAAAGGACCAGGCCAAATTTCTCCCTACTATCAAATCACAAAGCAATTTTCCTCCAGGACTGGAAAACACTTTCGCAATTTTATTGGGGTCTTTCTGACCCATAAAACAAGAACATGTAAAACATGTAAAAAGAGAGTAGGTGGGAAAGCTAAGGGTATATAAATTTAAAGAGGCATGGGAGGTTGAAAGATGGTGAGGGGATTCTGTTTAAAGGTAATTATGTCAAAATTTTGTTTGAGACGTTAAGGTGGCAATTATAAAAATGAGTGAGTGAACAAAGTAACCTATAACAAAATGGCATGTAGGATATATTTTTGAAGGTTAAATAACTTGAATATATTTTTAAGGGTGGTCATTAATTTTAATGGAGAGGAGGGTTATTTTTTTGTTATCTCGACGAATTAAATATTAATGTGAGGGCGAAAATCAAGGTGGTTCTCGGGGTGAAGAAGGGGTAAACGTTTCGTTTTGTTAGGTGGGGGGGTTGAGTTTCGTCGGCCTGGTTACGCGGTCGGCCATTACGCGTCTTTTTGACGTAGCGATGCGTCATTGGGTCGCGTTTGACGTAGTGGGGACCTACGGATCCCCCACTTATTCACCGATGGGCGGGGCTTCGAGACGAAAGTCCAGGATTTTTGCCGCAGTTTTGTGCCGGTTTTCGGAGTGATAGTGTCGTCCTTTGTGGTCATCGCCCCTTACTCTGGATTACTTGAACGTAAGCGGAGCGGGGGTGGTCCCTGAGGTGATTCACCCCCCACCCCCGCCTCCTCATCCCCACATATCACAATTGGGGACCGTTTACGCCACAAAAAGACGGCGGAGAAACGGAAAAAGGTAACGAGAAAAAAAATTTGCACACCATACAAACCACCTCCAGTTTTCACGTATAAAGGTCCATTCTCAGAGCATCCAGATCTGAAAATTAGCACCCAAATACTCAAAACTCCGCTACGACTGTTGCTATAGGAAAAAGTAAACAGCGAATTTTCAATTGAGAGAAAGTCTACTAATAATATTTTGGGAGGTCCATATAGAAAGAAGGTTCTCAGGAATTCTGAGTCAATGATTTAAAAAAATCAAGATAAAATTCCAGCCGCCCTTTAATTTGGACTAATATAAGCACATCAACGGCTAATTAATCACTAAATAAGACTTTTGAGAAAAGCGGTGGTCTGACTAAAAATAGATTAAAACCATCAAAAACCGAAATCTTACGCTTATTTGCCATTGTATGTTAATTCTTTATGGATACTAATTCACGCTGTTGACTTAATTAATTACTTTTCCATCTCTGAACGCGCCCGTGGTTTAAGTTATGGGGAAAACGATTAAAAATTACGTTTTATATGATGGTCGAAAGAAAGAAGAAAAAAAAACCCGCAGAAAATCCCACGCGTTTCCCGATCGAATAATGAATCATCGCCCATAATTATTTTGCATACTCGAAAAGGTAGTTGTAGCTTTTAAAATCAACACAAAAATTTCGGGATTTTCAAGAATTTATAAGATAAGACACATAATCTTCCATCTTTCACGTTATAATTGGCCAGCTTTTTTTTCTTCTCATATCTCCGCTGCATAAAAACATTTTTCCCCTGGAAGATAACTATCTAATGAGACCCTAAGTAATGAATGTTTAAAAGGCCCATAGAGTCATTAGGCAATGATAGGCATTAAAAAAGACTTTAATGTTCACTAAATTTTTTTTCTTTCTCCATTTGTAGGGCACTAATTTGTTAATTTTCATTCGGTTTAAGATTATATTTTAGAAGAGACGGTGTTCTTTCAACTATTGTCAATGATAAATTGATCTATGTATCCTAAAGATAGAAATGATTGTGATAGAATAGCTACCTGACGAGGCTTTTTAAGCCGAAACGCGTCGTGAGATACCCGTTATCACAGTCATTTCTTCCTCTATTATTGGTTAATTGTTTGATAGTAAAATGAACCCCCTTGCGGAATACACACGCTATAAAAATTAAAATGTAAAGAAATTGATTATCGACCACGATCATCCTGTAAGTTGGGTACATTAAATTTGACAATATGGTATGTTGACCCTAATTTCAGGTGGTAGCTTTGTGGAGATTTACTTTTTTCACCTCTCTTCCTTCGCAAGACATAAAAATATCATTTTCAAAGGTTTTTCATAGCCCTTTGATTGACTCTATCTTTCTACGATTTCTCAGCTCAAAAAACCCTTTTTAACGAATTTTCCATAGTTTTCTCAATCAGTTTTCTAACATTTTGCTGCCCTGAGCCCCGATTTTAGCAGCAGGTTTTAATCCTCCACCATTTTTATCGGATTTCCTTTTGTTCTTTTGGTCTGGACGCTCCCTTTTTATCGGGATATTCCTGATTTTTCTTATTTTCTCAAGAAATAACATTTACTCAGATTTTCCGGTGCTATTTACTACTTATATCTGAAAGTTACTTTGAATCATACGGTAGGATCCAAATAGAAATAAAAATCTCCTCTATTTTGAAGGATATGCTCTAATAAATGCCCTCTGGGGTCTAAGATCGCATTTTCAAAAACCATCAGCTCAGAGTATTTCAATAACTTTGCTTTGAGTTATATAGAAGGCAAACCCTGAAAAGATTTTATTTTTCTACCTTAGCAAAAATTTATCTATGAAATCTAAAATTGATTAAAACAACCCTTTTTTTAAAGCATTTCCCGTAAAGTGAGGAATTTGTGTCGTAATATCTAATCAATTTTGGGATATTGACCCAAAATTCCTAACCGATGAAGTCGTACTGCGTGAGCCACGCGACTCTACATTCCTGGAGAGTTTTTCCCTCCGCTAAAAGGAAAAAAGAAATATACAAAGGAAAAAGTCTTTTAAAAAAAATAATTGCCGACTTGAAAAGAAATTAATACAAGAAGCCTCCGCGGATAATGAACGTTGGGAAGTTTTTATTTCACCTACGCGCGGGAAGAAGGGTGTCGTATAAAATGATGAGCGCCTCATCCAAACAGTAATATTTTACTCGAATGGGCAATTAGATCCTAATCCATCAGATAGTGATGGTCAAGATCTCGTGATCCCGACTAATAACACCCTCGAGCTACTCCGAGGGCCATAAAGACACGTGTAGCTCTAATAACGACCTCACCGGGACATACTCGAAATGTTGATTTTCCACTAATTAATTAAATTAAAACTATGAATATTCTTTACTTTTCAGGGCCTATTTCGAATTCGTTACAGAATGATGATCCTTTTAAACACCTGTTGTGCCAAAAAATATTCTTTTGAATAAACATCGTTCCCCCAAATGAAACAGTTGAAAAACATCACTTCTGCTAGGTTATGGTTTCTTCTATATTTAGGTTATTATTTAACCTAAAGATATCTTTCGGATGGGGGAAAAAAACGCTTATGGCACTCTTTGAATGCACCCTTGTGCTGAAATCTGTCAAATTCATCTCCTTTTCTGTTTTAAATGCAGAACTGACAGAAATTACAGTTTTTACTGCAAAAAAAATTCTGGTAATCCTTGAGCAGGAAACCTGAACGTAAATTATAGTGATCAATTAATTAGAGTCTATAATTTAATTTTTTTCCCCCTTCTTGCTTCGCCAAGTTGACAGACCAGCTGACATCCGTTTTTATTTGACTTTGAAATTTTCAAGAATCTTTTTTTTTTTCCATTAAAAGCAAAGGGTGACAAGAATAGAAAGGTTGTATTTAGAAAAAAAAACTTTTAATTATTTCTTTTAATTACGTTTTAAGACGGGTATGAATTTTATGATAAAGAAAAGAATAAGTACCCTCAAAAGGCAATTAGCAATTAAATTTTTTTTCATCTAAGTGTACGTCATTTTTCAGAAAAAAAATTCTTTGTCTGTGAAAAAAAAAACCGTTATCATTTCGCACGAAGCGGCTCATCAACATATCACAGAGATGATGGAAATGGGGGTGGGGATTTGTTTGAATTATTCAAAGGGTTTGTACGTCAAAAAAACGGTGGTGAAATATTAACATTATCGATCATAAGGCGGAGGAAAGGTGACTCCCTGTATTATAATATCGTGTGCATTACACCCCTCTGAAAACCCACCACCTTAAAATATAGCCCGGGGAAGGTAACATCTGCCTTCGGATAATTCCCGGTCAATTATTTCGTTCTGATATAATCGTCCTTTCTAAGATTAAATCGATAATTAGGACTTTTGGAATCTACCGCAATCAGGGGAGAAAATCGTACTTCAAGAAAATACTTATAAACCCAGTACGCTTTTACTTCCAACCCGAGATCATTTTCATAAGAATGATTCAAAAGGGAGGGAAAAAAAAGTCCACGAATTGCGCTTCGAATTCAGAACCTCTTCATTTTATGAACTCCTCTGGATTCTAATCCAGTTCATGGATTTTTTTCCCTTCTGAATAAATCTTGAATTTTTAAGGAAAGTTATGTCTACAGCAAACTTGTTTAAATTGTTATTTTGTGTTGAAATAAAAAAAAATTCCTATCTAATTATAATAATTTCCTACGAGGATTAGTTAGCTAATTAATCTAAGTTAAAAAGAAGCATAAAATAGAGCAGTCGTGGATGAAATAACGTATCCATCCGTAGCGCCCTGTATACCGCTATTTAGCCAGTTGACTGGTAATTATCCTTAGCCTGTCAGCCTTGCTTCCCCATGACAACTGGCCATTACCAACCGTTACAACTTCTGCATATTTACTCTTCCTTCCTCCTTTCCAAAAAAACTACTTTTCCAATCAACAAAAAAAATAGTAAAATTTAAAAATCAAATTGTGTCCATAACTGGAACTATCTGTACGTCCTGTCATTATCGTCGAATTAGTATGTGTAGGAACAATTAAAAGGCATCTCGGTTAATCATTTTCCTATTTTACCCTCATTTTCAAGCACTGGAAATTACAGGCTACCTTGGGACAAAGCGCTAAATATATAATTTACATCTTTTAAGGAACACTAAAAAGCTGTTTTCTTCATTATTCATATTTTTTGTTTTTAAATCGAGCAGTTTACTCATGAGTGTTTATCAAGGAAGCGAGACCCATTAGCTGATTCAACAATACGGAATTGTTAACTAATTTTCCTATGCTTAATTTTACAGTATTTTGTCATTTTTAAATTCTCAAAGAGAATTTATTGTTACAACCTCCATTGATGGTTTCTAGAGGTCTGTTAGACCCAATGGATGAAAACTGATTAGTGATCTTTACCGTTTGTCTGTGGTGCACTTTTCCGAAACATTTCTCGGCCGCAATTTTCATCCGATTTTCACCAAAATTTCACAGACTTTCCTTTCATAGTAATCTTGAAAATGTGCAGAGCTTATTTTTCAAAATCGCAAAATGGCGGCGATATGACAATCTAAAGTTTAGATTTTTCCGGAACACTTTACGGCCGCATTTTTAAAAAAATAATTTTTAAATTTTTCTTGGGAATAGGAGACTTTATTACCATGAATTTAAGATTTTTATGCCAAGTTAAAAGTAATGCCGTTTTAAGTATTTTATTGGCGGATAAAAAGTCACGCCGCGCTTGTCTCTCATATCTCAATTTATGTAAAAGTACTAAAAAAATAAATTACCTCAATATTAATTAAAACATGAATCATTTGAATGTAAATTATTTTTATTCTCGTAGGGTGGCCTCATCATTAAGAGCATTAGCGGTCAGAGATTCCTTTTTTGAACCGTAAATTATTCACATATACTGAGTTAACACGGTAGTTGTTATTTTTATGGAATTCTAACATTAAAAATTTTTAAAAGTTTCTGTATTTGGCTTTTGGTCACTTGGATACATTGCGGTTAAGAAAATTAGGAAAACCACAAATAGAAAAGAAAAAAAAAACCTACTGTGTAACTTCCAATATTTTACCTCAGAATATACGATTTTTATACCAAGATACCCCAGCGTTTTTCGACCTTTCGGCCAAGATTTTCGGGCGTTTTCCTTCCTCAATGGAAACAACAATTTTTTTGTTGAGAAAATTAATTATTTTAAACAAAAGATGTCAGAATTTAGAAATTATTTCAGGATCTAGGGGTAAAAAAAATTCAGAAAACCCTTTTCAAGGAAGTCGTGTCGATAAAAGCTTTTAGCGTAAAGAGAGTTCAAACTCTTCGGCTAAAAGGTTAAAGAGGCTTTTCCTTCCCCTGTCTAATTGGATGGAAATTTTTTGACAAAAAAAAAGTAGGTAAACATTAATTAGGTTGTTAATTCCCTACAAACATTCCTTGGGAACGGGTTCATCTGCTTTTGTTACAAACGAAACATACGAAAACAGAGCTCGTAATTAATTATAAAAGAAATGGGAGGGGAGAAACTTTAATTTTAGCTAAACACGCGACACTCTTCTTGTTTTCTATGTATAAAAAAATTAATTAATTTTGACAAAATTTTATAGTGTATAGCATTTAAAAACTTTCACAGGTTTTACTTTTTGTAAACAGAAAATTCTGCGATCTTGGGGTTTATTCGCCTTTCGCCCCCGTAGTGATGAGTTACGACGTGCTAATGTTAAAGGTGGTAAAAAGGTTCCAAGGAGAACTAGTTAATAATTTCCACCTTTTAATTCTCTTTAGCGCTCGCTCCTTTCTTCATCCCCTCTTCCGCTCCTTCGAGACAGAGTGTCCCAGACGTGGAAGATCGTATTTCTTCCCCCTACTTAAAAATTCAACCTAATCAAATTATATTTTGAAATATAATCATTTAAAGTTTCTCACTTTTCCAGTTGGTGACGCTCTGTATTTTTAAATTCCTTTCAAAAGAAAAGGTGCAGTAAAACTTCCCAAAGCGGACACTTCCCCTGGGCACCTCCCATTGACGGACACTTTAACTACAAGTTCTAATATCAGGACACTTAAAAAACTTCTGATAAAAGGAAAAAAAAGTATGTTAGAAAGTAATCCCTTATTTGACAACGTCTGTGTTTTTTAAATTGAAATTTTGTTAACGCTTGCCGGTTAAGACAAGCTGGATCAGACAAGCCGTTTGAAGACAAAATTATTTATGACTTAGATAAGTGACATTGACAGGTGAATTTCTTTTAATTTATTGCATTTCTAAGAAGCAGCCTTTTATTTTCACTGCCCCTACTATTTTGATAAAATAAACAACCCACCATACACTGGTTCCAAAATTCTCCATGTAAGCTGGAATTCGTTTAAAAAAGTTTACTCAACATTCCTTGTTGGATTCATTTAAAAAAAATTTTTTAAGACGATTACCTCACGAAAAAATGAATAAATAATTCGGATAAAGATTTTTTTTGTGACGTAATGAAGGTGGTTAATTAGAATATAAAAGGATGCTTCTGTCTCCTCAGGTCCAAGTTAAAGATAGGCCGGGTGATAACGGAGCTAAATATTCATGTGGGTCCTACCTCGTGTAAATCCCTTCTGTCACGGATAATTACAGAAAACGCGTTGCATCAACTCAAAGCATCTTGTAATTGAGAGAGTTAATTTAACGCCGAAACAAACTCGCGAGAACAGAAGAAAAAAAAAATTAAAAAGGGGGGAGATCACGCGAAAAGCTTGTTCGGTAGCTTTTAGATTTCGTCACCTGATATATTCGGCTCGTCAAATCATGAATGTTGCAACCTGAGGATGAGAAATGATGGAATTCACGGAGGTCTCTGAACTTTTTTTTTCCTACGGTATTTTTTAAAACAAATCTCGGCTACCGCCAAGACATTTTTGGATCAGCTGTTGGATGGCACGCGAACGTTTTGCTGCTCCACGCGATCCTCCGCTCTTCCTAATCTCTTCAGACCATGCCACACTCTTGACCCGGGTCAGGGGCACTACTTCAACACCAATTAACTTCTAAACACGAAAACTATTGAGGTTTTTTCAAAATTGAGTCACCACCCAAAATGTTGAGATTTACCTTCTCCCACTTAAAAAAGGCTTTTGAAATCCCATTTTAATATTTAGCCTTCCAAGGTCGTTAAAGTCTCCAATTTATATAAAAGAGATCTTATTTTAAAAGCTAGATCAATGAAAGTGCTCAGTCAGCTCCGTTAGCCAATACCGATGCCGGGAGAACGCCGTTCAACATGACGCATTGTTTTACACGGCGAAAATAGACTTGCTCTTTCGCTGTCCCTAGTTTACGGTGAGATGCATTATGCCCAAACGATAGAAACAGTTTTATGGCGAAACGATATGTTGAAACGCCAAATTTTATGTCGAAACGACAAGTGTTCTCTTCTTTATGGTGTATTATGTTCAAATGGTGAACGTTTTCGACTATTTTCATTATGTTGAGTTGCAGATTTTTATGGTGAACGGTAACTCGCTATTTCTGCTATTTTATGGTCAAATGCATTATGGCGAACCGCATTATGTCGACATTATGTACACTCCCATTGCCTATTTGAATTTATTCTTATTCTGCAGGTCTTTCTTTTCGAAAAATAATTAATTTCAGCCTGAGTTTGGACGAATTTTTGAGGAAATATAAGCCCTAGAAAAATTTTTTAAATCATTTTTCTAGCAGGAAACTCCCATTAACGTTTATGAGCAGATGTCAAAAAATTATTTAATTAAATTAAAATAATACAATTTTTTTCAAGCTTCTTTTTTCGCTCATCCATTATTCATCTAGTCTTTTCTAATTGAAAAAGATTAGATATGTCGGAACTTCTTGTCCATGCGACCTTAATTATTTTATTATAAAACACCGACGAGTTTATTTTATTGTAATTTGAATTTTTTGTTGTTTGTTTTACTCCATTTTTTTCCCAGGTGAAGACAAGTCAAAATATGAAATTTTGTTCTTACATGCGAAAGTTAAAAATGAAAGAAGGAAAAATTCGTTAAAAATCAGAAAAAGTGTGACAAACGTTTTGTGTTTTTTTGTACGCTCCAAGAGAGCCCGATATGTCCCTCTAATGACATACTAATTGACCCTTTTCTGCCTCGGAACCTTTTTTCTTTTTTTACTTCGTTTTTTCTCGTCTTCAGACCCTTAAACCCCTTTGATTCCCTTATATTTTTAATTCGTCCATCCCTCGAAAAAAATATAAATAGAACAAAAATAACCGTAAAATTACTAAAGTTTGAACAAAATGAGAAAAGAGGCTCATTTGTTAGTTACATTGTAATTGAAAAAGGATTAGAACATATTAATGGTCTTTTGTCTTACTGGAGACGTTTGATAAATTGAAGTTATGAATTCATTAAACTAATTTAATTTATTCTTGATAATATCTTGGAGAAATTGTAGCCGAAGTCGCCGGAAATGATTTTACCGACGAATGAGTTACTTTGAAGAAATATAAATGGTTTATGTGAAATTAACCCTGAAAAACGTTTGTTATTTTTTTAAGAGCCTTTTCAAGTTTCCCTTTATTCTTTTTTCAATATTGCTACTCGGAAAAAATACATTTTGATATTTCGGAAATCTGAGGAGCTTAATTTTTGGTAAATCTGGATTTTTCATATTCGATGTTGCTAATATTTTTTCTTATTTTTGTTTTCAATATTAGAAAATTAGCTTTGTTTGAGGGGTAGGTGTAAATTTCACCCCACAAGCTATAAACAACCGTAAATAATTAAAGTCTTTGACAGGTATTAGGAGCGTTTGTAATTGATTTTCGAGACCCACGTGCCTTCACGGATTAGTTATGCACCTTATAAAGGGTTGCTGACTCATTCTGTTGACTCCCTTCGCCTTTTTCCACGCTAATCAAAGTGCGAAAAACCCGGGGAAATACTCCTTGCGTCAGCGATTTTTATAATCCCGAATAGATTCTGCTTGTTTAGCAAAATTAGGTTGGAATCTCTCCGACAGCCTCTGCACAAATTATACTGCAACAAATTGCAGTATAATCTGGCTGACTAGATCTAAGATTGAAGTTCCAGCCGATTAAAGAGGTGGCTGATTTGCTACTGATGTAGCCCCAGTGGTAGGCTTCTCTCTGCCTTATAAACTTTTTGAATTGTTGCGGACGCCTAAACAATCCCAATTTTAAGTTTTTGACACAAAAAAATAACTCCGTTGATTGAAACGAGGCATGTAAACGATTTTAAAGCCCAAAAAGTCTAATTTGTCCAAAAAAAGTACATTTTAATGGCTGAATCTCACGCGAGACGGAATTAATCAAAATTCTGCTCAAGTAGAGTCAAACCGATGTTTTTAATAAAAAAGAAATTAAAAGTAACATTATAATTAAGATTAAACAATGATTTTAGTATTGACAGTACGAAGCACCTGTCATGGCTAATTTACATATTTAATAGCCACTTAAAAAAACGGCCTTTCCTTGATCTCGCCCGCTAATATCAAAAGGGGACAAAATTTTGATGATCCTTTTTTTCCTCAATTTTTTTAACGACTTCCTTGCAGTTTTATAATTAATTCATTTTTTATGCTTTTAATTTATTAACAGTTGCGACCCCCTGCTATAAAAACGAGAATGCAAAATCATCTCGGCAGTTAAAGGTTACATTGTTCCTGAAAAATTGCCCTTCTTCATTTATGGATCTTGATAAATTTTTATTTTTGTTTTTATTTTTTAAATGTTTAATAAAAATTTAATAACATCGATTTTCAAACGCGATGAATTTAGAGGTGTTAAAAATTCATTCCCCTTTAGGAATTTAAATCATTACATGTGGTTAAAATTAAACATTTCGTCATTTTTTTGTGGTTTTTTTTAGGTCAAAATTTTGTCTTATCGATCACAAGTCCAAGATGCGCTTGGTGTTTTTCCCTAGCATCTCATGGCATATCAATGGCCAAAAGAAAATTATTCTTACATCCGTAAATCTATTGGTTTTCTTACGCCTTGTGGGTAAAAGATGGTAATTTTGTGGTCTAGGTTGAAAACAATAGCTGTCTCCTCATAAGTCGATTATAATTATCGTGTTGTTGGCCATTAGAATCTAGGCTTAAGTTACTTCAACAAAAAAAATTTTTTTTCAATAACTCGATGGTATTTCGTGTTCTCCTTACTAATTAAGACACAACGATTAATTAATTCTTTATCGAAAATGTGGGTGTAAACGGGAGAAGAAAAAAAAATTGGTAGAGAGAGAGGGTTACCACGTGCAACCCCGTAGAGATGGAAGGTAGATGTGGGCGTTTCAACATATGCAGGAGTAATTGACAGTGTTCCTCTGTACTTGGCTTGTATCTGATGAGCTAAATTAAATGTGGCCTCTAGAGGAGGTGTTGGATCAGATAGAAAGGGCCAGAAGCCGTGAGAAGGTTTTTCTCTCCTCCCCCAACCCGCCCCGGACCACCGTCTCGCCTCGAACATCGGCTAACCAATGTGCCAATAATTGGCTACCTCTACCTGCACTTATCACACCTGGAATTCCTCGCCCACTTCAATTAGATATTTCGAAAATTCTTCCTTTTGTCTCCAAAGGTAAATAAGAAAGTACTCTTCTTTCTTTTCAGCAAAGTTCCTTCTTTTCAAATACATACTCTGAAATACTTGCGATAAGGGGATGCGGCTCTTGAAATATTCAAGGTTTAAAAAGCGTTTTCTTAATGAACTTTCATTTTTCAGCGTCCTCTGTTTACCCAATTTTATAATCGAGGTTCCATCTATGACGGCTATGTTTAACTTGAGATTTCCACCCGAGTGAATACTCATTTAGTTGTTAGGCATTTCACGTTATGAATATTCATTAAAATTATGTATATTTTGAATAAGCTTTCTATTATTTTTTTCTTTTTTTTTTCTTTACCTAAATAAAAAATTGACCAAAACAAAAATTATAAGTTGTGCCAACTATGAGAAATGTTCCCGCAATTGTCTTAGGCAAACGTTCAAAAATGTTGACTTTTCCTCATTTTTGAGAATTCCCAATGGATTTTTATCGGAGTCCATTAGACGAAATTGCTTTTTTCAATTTAATCAAATTAGACGAGATTAATTAATACGTTTCTCTTATTTTTTCTAATCTCTCATCTTAATAAAACAAAATGTACCCCTTGATGGAAATCGAAAAAATAAAAAAAAGTGTAATTTAAAATATTAACCCCGTTTTTAATTAATGCGAAAATAGCTAAGGGTGGAAAAATGTAGAACGCACCTCTTGGGATTTATTAAATATGCATTCGTATTAGCTAATTGTCACACAAAAAGTAATAAAATTTACCTGCCTATTTTAAAGCATATAAAATTTGTGCTTACTATATTGCCATTTGCTGTGTAGACTTGATATTAGAGCAAAAGTCTATTATAGAAAGTAAAAAAACGTGTTTGTAATAAATCAAAAAGGGGGTATTTGCAGTGTGGGTCATAAACACCGCGGGTTATTAGGGAAAAGGATGCGATTCCTTTTGCACCTAATCAGAGTTGGGCACTCGTAAAGGCCGGCCGAGCCCACCAGTAATCTATTTACTAATAAGGCTCCGTCCTGTCACGGGTTAAATGGTGATTAACCCCTTTAAAGGGTCGCTTCTTGACGCCTTTCCACCTCTTTACGACTACGTATTAATTGTTTGGAACGCTCTGTAGGTGTCTCAGGGTTTTATAACTTGTACGTCTCGGTTAATAACAAACAGGAACGTTTTTCGAACCCTTTAGAAAAATATAAACATAAAAAAACAACACCTTCCCGACAATGGAGGTCATTTAAATTGAACAACGAGTTGTAATTAAGTACTTCCATTTATGGATCACGTTTTGGCTCCTCGTAAACCCAACTTGCCAACCTCTTCAAATGGCTTTTGGACTTGTTTAAACCTGGGTGGCCTTTAATCCTGTTCAATAACAATAAACATAACAGCAAACCCACTCTAGAGACACCACTTCTTTCTCCCCGGGAAACTTCTCCCTAGGCCGCCTATAGCTTTTCAAGGAGACCCTACATCTTTGACACCATTTTTATATCTGATCTTTCTTAAAAGTGGCATGTTTTTCTTCTATTTTTCTCTCGTTTACCAGTGGTTTTGGCACGCCCCAGTAGTTTACACATTTTAAACATAAAAATGAGCTCCGAAATACAATATTAGCTTGTTATTTCTTTTCATAATCTTACGTCAAAATCGTGTGAAGCTTTTATCTTTTGTGTCGTTAGTTTTTGTTTTTTCCAACCTCCTCATTCCTCAGCGATGTGAAATTATGCAAATTTTTATGTAATTAATTATAAATTAATGAGAGAGTAAAATGTTTCCAGTTTTTCGTCTAATTTTTAAGTTTATCTCCTCAATACGTGATTCGATTTTATAAAACCAGGAAAGTTTTTGATCGTGCTTTTGGGCTAAATCCGACATAAAATAATTAATTCTTAACAAAAAAGTAATAAAATGAGTGATCGTTAATTTTGTTTTTTTAGGGTTAGCTCGAGATCCGGTGTGGCGATAAAACGTAGAGCGACTTATAACTCAACTCTAATGACTTTCCATAACGCCCCTTAATGATTTCCGGAATTTAACTGAAGATTGTTATCCGGGGAGGTCATTCATCAGAGGATTTAGTTGTAAATTCGCTTTCATAAATTTGATCCGCCCCTTCAACCCAATTCACGACTTGATTTTCTAGGTTTTCTATCAAAATGACCAATGAAATCTCTTTATGGGTAGCCACATAAACCAAGTTCCCTATTCACCAAGCGGCATAAGCACATCTTCCACGAAAACTTTTTAGAACCCCCACCGTTTTCGTTAAAATTCAGCATGATTGCCTTACTTCGTTTTTCTCCATATTATATAACATTATCGCACATGAAATTAATATTAGTTATTATTTCTTTCTGTTATCAGTTCGCATGCTTTCAAAATTAATAACTTTTAAACTGGAATAAAAATGAGGATGTGATACTATCTGGGTTGAGTAAATAACAAATTTCCATATTATATCATTAATACAATTATAATGTAAATTAATAGGTGTTATTTACCAAAAGAAAGTTTTCTCAAAATATTTTTTTGTTTAAAAAAAATCAATATGAAAATCATGGTTTATTAGAGGATAAATAGATTTTCGTAAATAGGTCTAATTCGTTTTATTATCGTAATAATCTATTGAATAATGGGGGTGAGCAATCGGCTGATAATGTGTTATCAATTTCGGCTCAACACGAGTCCGAGTAGAAGTTAATGCGCTTTCGTGATCAGCCCTTTCCATATTCGGGAAAAAAAGAGTAATCGATCAATCGCTTTTTTTTTATTCCATAAAGAATTTAAAAATAATTGCTGTTTTGTGGAATAATCGAGGGGGGGTTTTAATATTCGATTTTTTTAAAGGGAGAAGGTATTAAGTTAGTGAATTGAACGGATTTTTCCTTCTTTTTAAACTTTTATTTTATTCGAAAAAAGTTTATTTAATGTTTAACGCAATGGAGGCGGTAGTTGAAAATGGAGCACTGCGGCAAAGGAGTTATGAGATACATATTTCATCAAATAGAATTTTACATGGCTGCACTTATTCTGCAGCCAAAAGCAGTGATGAAGCAAAAATAGGATTTCGTAATAGCGAAAATAGTGAGCGCACTTTATTTTCCCTTTTTCCGTAAAACGGGTTTATGGCATGCTCTGAGCACCCTTATAATCTCCAGCTTGATGAGATCATTTGTTCTTTTGTCTCTTCAATTTTTCCATCACCGAGGTTCTTCCTCCTAGAAAATATGTACTCTCTCACTGAGAGGTAGCCAATACTATATTATATGAAATTTGGAATCAAACTCTACGGAAAAAGGGCACAGAATCCCATTCTCCTACTTTCTCAATTGGACAGAATAGTAGAAAACTGTTTAAATGTTCAAAAAATTTCCCATTCGAATCAGGAGACTTCCCCGGTAATGTCCCCGTTGGTTAGAAAAATGCTGCGGGCGAATATGAAGACGTATAAATAAGGATTATAACGTAGAAAACCTGTTTAAGATTAACAGGGTGGTGATGGTTTACTTTCAATGGGTTTCTTTACAAACCTATAAATTCCGGTTATGAATAAGGTGTTGGACTCCGGAGAGATTATTTATGTGTAATACACCTGGAAGCGTAAAATGGAGAAAGAGGAAAAAAATTCATTTTTTACGCTTTAAAATAAAATTATTAAACTTTTTTTATCGATATTTGAACGATTGAAGTGAGAGAAAGTTTCCCTTGACGGATCTCCTAAAAATTGTTAAGTTTTGCTTTCTTTTTGGGGACTGCTTTCATAAAACCGTGTGAAAATTTGCAAAAACCTTGCCTGAAGGTGGAGGAATTATAATTTTTTTTCTTTAGTTTTTTATTTTTAAAATTTTGTTTTTCTTTTGTGCCAAAAAGAAATGCGGTAATTCGATCTAATTATAAGTGTAAAAGAAGCCGAAAAGATGTTTGAAAAAAGGATGCCTTTGTAGACGAGATTGGTCAAGGACCGGACAATTAGGCCGTCCGTACGGACACGTTAATGTCGGGGAGCATTCGCTCCCTAAGTACAAGGTAGACAAGACCCGAGAACCCGATGAGGAAGAGACTCTTCTCAAAGAACAACCAAAATTACACTTGATCCACCAAACTCCGCAGCTGTACAACATATGTTACCCCGTCGTTCTTCAATATCTCGGCTTCTCCTTTAATTATTGTAATTAACTTCATGTCCTCGTTCTGTGTCACCTTTCAAACTCTTTTCCTTTTATACGGAAAAAGTTGACTGTACAACTAAAAATAAAGGCTACAAAAATTATTGTGGAAGAATTTTTTTTAAATAAAGAAGTTCAGCTATGGTTGAGCGTCGACAAGCATAATGGAGAATAATAAAATAGAAATAATAAAACTTGTTGTTATTTGTTGTTGTTGAGGGTCAGTGGTGCGTGCTTTGAACATTGCTAATTCATCAACGAAGTAAATGTGCTCAAACACGAACCTTCCTATGAATGAACTGTCCATTGAGTTGTCGGACAGTTTTCTTTTTTCCGTTGTTTCTTATTAATTTGATTTTTCTTTTTCAGTTTAAAACCCCCTCCGAAGGACGGCGTGACGAAAAGCAATCCGAGTAAAAGGCACAGAGAAAGACTGAATGCGGAGTTGGACACGCTTGCCAATCTCCTACCCTTCGAGCAGAATATCCTTTCCAAATTGGACCGGCTCTCCATTTTGAGGCTTTCCGTTAGTTATTTAAGGACGAAAAGTTATTTTCAAGGTAAGCTCTAGTTTTGTTTTACTCAGGCGACGTTTTATGTCGCTTCAACTCTCTAATAAAGTTTCCGCCATTATCTGCAGAACTTCGGAAGAGCGGTAAAATTCTGTATGACCTATCCACTTATACTGCGGGTGGGAAGGGTCAAAAATGCTAAAAAGGAAAAAAAAAGAAAAAGTGCTCTTCCGATAAAAAGGTTAAAAATATAATATACCATTAAAAATAGTCGTGAAATGTTAATGTGTCATTAGAGCGTAGAAAAAGAAAGGTTACGTATATGTTATATGTCAAAAATGCCAAAAACGAAGAAAAATAGAGTCGCAAACGCAAGACTTGTTTATTTCGTGAAAATCGGATAAAATTTGAAGTGATTTTAGGGAAAGACACTGACGACGCTCGGCCGACACCCAAATCCTCTGCGGTCTAAAGACCTATTTCTGAAAACATCCGTCGATGGTACTACGATAACTTCTCTGTGAGAAAGTTGAAAGTAGCATCAGTAATAAAACTTGCTGGTACCGACATGAAACTTTTTAAATTCTTTGATAAAGACCCCACTGTTGATAGACCCATAT
Organism: Orius insidiosus; assembly: GCA_014119065.1. Taxonomy (NCBI): domain Eukaryota; kingdom Metazoa; phylum Arthropoda; class Insecta; order Hemiptera; family Anthocoridae; genus Orius; species Orius insidiosus. The sequence goes on along the minus strand of JACGAQ010001311.1, from coordinate 5,378 downwards.
TCTAAAAACCATCAAAATAACTTATTTTTGAGGAATTAAAAGGCCTTCAAAATCGAACGATATGAACTTTTTAAAAAATATATTATTGCCTAAAAAATAAAAATAATGGCAATAACAGATGGTTTATATCCCTCCCCTTTTTCCACCCCTCTGTATATTTTCTATTTCGGGGCGGAATGACATAAAATCGTTATCTTCCCAAGCCCCTGCGATATTCGGCGATGGATTTGAGATAACGCCCTATGGTAATTAAGTACCTCCGTTAAGCCCCTCAATTTACCTTTGTCACCCATAGCAACCCTCAGGACAAACAATCCAGATTTTTAATAGCTTTTTCCCACCCTTAGATTAATGAATAATAAATTTCAAAATCAAATTATTTTAAGTTACGATTTCCGGATAAATTTTTGACTATTTAGAATAAAGTAACCATGAACAATTAATTTTTTTTTTGCATAATAATTTTTAAGCGCGGAAGACGGTAGGGAATAAATCAAAATCAGATTGTATAATTTTCTTACCGTTTATAGGCCGACATTTCCATCCTCTGAATCTTAATTTGATCCTTTTAATGTCTATTTTACAGTTAGGTTTAATTGGCGTAATAATTGTTTATCTTATTTTAATATAAACTATTCTTTAGTGCTAATATGAAGAAGTTACAGTGTGGATTTTATGTTTTAAATCTACCTCAAGTCTCTACCACAAAAATAAACGTGGGTATCACAATAAATTTTCATTAAGAAAAAAGCTTTTATCACTTCATCAATTGTTACTTATAAATTTAAATTAAAAAATCCGTATTACAAGAGAAACTTTTGTGAAACCTTTTTATCAGCGTATTTTGAGGACTTTCAAAGGTTTCTATGCAATCATGTTAATACCAACCTAATCCAATTTTTATGTATTTTTTTCATTGTCGATTATTTAACATAAAATGTTAGCGTTGTCTAATATGGATGAATGGTAAAAAGGGGGAGTGTTTGTTTCCCACGTGACCAGGTGTGAGATCTGCGCCGGAGATATTGTAATTACCCGAGAGTTGGTAAACCACCGTAATTGTCATTCCTCGCCTTCTTTTATCTCCGGACCATATCTCCCACCCACGCCGAACCCTTTTTCCATTTTAATTATTTATATTTTAAACATTCTTTGTATAAAAAAAGTTGAAAATATTTTTTTATAGTAAATTATCTTAGAAGGACATCTGTTAATAAACAGGTGGCGTTTGGAATGTTTCTTCCTAAAATAAAAAGAGGACAAAAATCGTAAGAAAACGTAATTTCTTACTGATCAAAATTCTGTGCGTTTCTGATAGTTCACATTACTAGTCATGTTAGCCTCCATTTTGTAATTCTGTTTTCTCTTCATAGGGGAGCATTGTCATGCTGATTTGACGAGACTGGCGCATGGTCCCTTCAGTCTCTCAAATGACTGATGGCTGCCACATTTAAAAAATAATCATTTGCTTATTTTTACTCTTGAAGTTAAGAAAAAAAGAACTTAAAAAACCATATAGCTCATAACATATTTTTTATGACATGCCGACGGTTTTGCCCATTAAAAAAGATTACCTGCGTACAAAAAATTGCTGCTTTTATAATCGAAAATTATGAAAGCCTTTTGGGGTTCTTCACCTTTTAAAATCCGCGCTGATTTTTTTTTCGTTTTGCCCGTCTGGTCCTCGGAGGTAATGAGGGATGAAATGAGGAGGTCGAATTTCGCTCCCTTCCTTTTTCTGGAGCTCCTGAAACCGCAAAACGCTACTGCATATTCGATACTTTTTTTTCGGGGCCGATTGTATAACGGAGAGAAAACGAGGGGGGCGAAAAAAATTCGCCGTCTATTTTTTCTGGGGTCGTTCGGTCGGAGGATTCGGACAAGATTTTAAGGTGTTCAAAACACGATAGCGTGATGTAGTGGCGTGAGCTAACTGACCTCTCCCAACAGTCTCAAGCGACCATTAATTATAGCTTTATTGGATCACATACTTACTAATTTTTCCGGCCTAAAAGCTTTTCGACATACACGCTCGGAAAAACGATATACCAAAGCAATCAAAGAAATAAAACAAAAAATATTTTTCTCTCTTCATTTTCTTGACTTTTATCTTTCTCAATTTTTGAATTACAAAATAAGTTTGATTTCGAGTTATCACCTCGATCGCGTGACTTCTTCGCGGATTGCGGAGGGACAAAAAAAATCTTAAATTTTTTAAAACATCGAAAATTCGATAATCATGACGACAATGTCAACACATACAAAATTAAGTGATTTCGCCGTTCAAAATGGGGTTAAAAAAACCAAAGATTTTTGATAATTAACAAAGTGTTAACGAACAACTTTTAACACCGCCCCTTCCTCATTGTCAACAATAAATAATTTATATATCCTTCTCAGAGATGTATGGAAAATAAATTTTTTAAAAAGACCTACGGAGAAATGTGTTTAAATAGATTATATCGTTAAAAAGAACGAAAATATCGCTGACCAAAGCCTTTATGTTTTCATAATGCAATGAATTAATAATTTACAAGTTTTTATTTATTTTACTTCATTAGTTTTTTTGTTAGTTCTTGAAGTCTACATCCCCTTGACCCTCTGGAAGCTTTACTTTTTTTATTTAACTTTTACTTTTACTTTACTTTTTTGTGAGATTAAATATTTTTAAAGGATTTCATTTTTCAGCAGGAAAGAATACAAAAAAACTCTTCAGGTTCCCTTCGCTAAACGTTTCTCACATTTTTGCACTCCGGAAACGTTTTACTCCAACCGTGTCACCTCCCTGGCTACGCGCTAAAATTGTGATTAATTTAAAACCGGAAATTCGCTAATTTATTTCAATCTTCATGCGAAAATCATTAATTTGAAGTATTAATTTTTTCTTCTATGGAGCGTTTAATTTTACAAATTGCATTCCTGAAGTGCAGGGAGTATGAAAAAATGAACAGGAGTAAGGCACTTGATACCCGATTAGCCGGTTTTTGACCTCGGTCAGATTATAAAAGTCGCATACTCGCTTTTTTTCCATGGTAATCTTTGCATCCTTTTAATGTAAACCAATACTACCACATCCAAAACAGGTTTTCGGCTAAAGTTTAGACTTCAACGACTCCAGACATTGTAGTACCAGAAAAGGACGATTGAGGCTTTTAAGGTATCGGAGATTAGAAAAATTTAAAATAATTTATATCAGGTAAAGTACCACATTGTACATGATGAAGTGTTTTACTATATGTGGTATAAACGCATTTACTTGATAAGTGACATGCGAGGTTTTAATTGTGAAAAAAGAACGTTTGAAATCAGAATTTCCAGTGTAATTTGCGCTAGAGTTGTCTATAAATAAACATAGCGACCTTCTTTGAGTAAAATGTGTAAATCAGAACAAAAGTGATGCATAGACCGTTTCTCTAATTCACATCGTGATCGATAACCGTCGGGGGTTTGCGGCGAGGGGGCCGGGGAATTTAAAGTGAGGTCTCCATGGTAACAAGGATAAACACACGGCCCCCACATCGTCTCCATGAATTTTATCTCTTTTCCCTCCTGCGAAAACTCGCGGAGAGACGTTGGAAAAAAAAAAGTTTATCGTATTGCGGAAGCGTGCGGTTCCGACTCAATTATTTACGAGCTGAAATCCCTGTTTAAAAAAATAAATTCCTACCTGTCTATCGATTTTTAAAATTTTTATTTTTTGTGGAGGTTTGATCTGATTATGTTTTATGAGGACGGGTGTTACAATAAATAACAGGGATTTCCGGCCAGCGACGACATCCTGTTTTTAAACCTTGTCAACATCTAATATATCAGATAAGGGTTGTCCCTCGCTCTAAGTTTGAAGTTGATAAATGCTTTGAACAATTTTTCTTCTGGTCCTTATATGGAATGTTAGGTGTTTTTTTAAAGATCAGAGTTCGACAGCAAGGACTTCTAAAAAATATCAGACTCCACAATTTTAACGAGAGGAAAAGAGCAAGAGCCTGGGAAGAAGAAGAATGGGAAATTTTCTTTTAAAAAAAAGAAAGAAAATGGGAAATTTTCCAATTTTCCAAAGAATATGAAGATTAGTGAAAATGTGACAATTGGAATAGCACGTCCGTAGTTACATAAAAAACGGTCTCGAAAAAAGCTCTCTAATTTTTGACCATAAAGGCACTAAAAGACCATTCATAAACCCACCATAAGCCTCTTTAAGAAAGTTTAGATTTTAATTTTTATTGTGTATGTATTCCGCAAGGGGGGTGATTTTACTATCAAATAATTAACCAATGATGGAGGAAGAAATGACCGTGATAACGGGTATCTCACGGCGCGTTTCGGCTTAAAAAGCCTCGTCAGGTGAGCTATTCCCTCTATCACAATCATTTCTATCTTTTCACTGTGCCTCTATCTCCGAGAGACTTAGTGAAACAGCGGGAAACTGAGAATGTAGAGTATTGCCATGACAGCAAACCTGTCATAAAAATTTAAAAAAATAATGAGGAGGTGAGTGGCTCTATCTTGGAGAACGGTGGCGGCGCGGCGCTGAGCTTCAAGGAGACGAGAGTTTCCGGCTTCCCGCTTTATCCACTAAGTCTCTCGGTGATAAAGGCACAGTGAAAAGATAGAAATGACTGTGATAGAGGGAATAGCTCACTTGACGAGGCTTTTTAAGCCGAAACGCGTCTTGGAATACCCGTTTTCACGTTCATTTCTCCTCCATTATAGGTTAAGTAGTTAATTTTACGTATTTTTTGAAACAAGTTTTTTTTATAAAATAACTTTTTTCAAACAAATTATTCAGAGGCCTGGCATTTTAGATAAATTACACAAGAGTAAAACTTTCAAATAGAACAGAGGCCACAAATTAGTTTTGAAATGGAAATTATATCCCCTCCTACTTTTGAGGGGGGAGCTTCTTTGTGGAATGGGGTGGGCTGAAAATCCTCTCCCGGATATAATAGTTAATGCGAGCTATTTGCCTCGGTCGTTGGATTTATGGGGTTGTTTAAAATTTCTCCTCCCCCATTCTTTTCCCTTGGAAAAGCCCCGGGGGATGGATTGGCTTGTAGAAAAAGAAGAAGAAGCTCGCGGGGATTTTCTAATTGATAGGCGAGGGTTTTGTGCCTGGCACTGCCTTCCGTGTCCCACTCCGGCTTGTCACATACTCCGTACACACCCTCAAAAAACCAAACTTTCCTCATTTTTTTTTATCCTAGAACAAACATTCCGGGTGAAATTTTTTCTGTCATTTGAAGGGTCTGCGTGTGCTCAAGTGGATCTATAACACATGTTCCTAAAATAGCCTCTAAAATGAAGTTTTGATTTTTTTAAAAGCATGCTTTGTCCGTCTGTCACCAGTACAATTTTTTTTTTAGTTCCTATAAGTAAGTACT
>JACGAQ010001310.1:0-63692 GCA_014119065.1 Orius insidiosus | reverse complement strand
CACGTTACCTACTATCGGGTAAATTATTGCGATGACAATCGTTATAAGAAGAGGTAAGCCCACTTATTTTATAACCGTCACATGCAACCCCCATTGGCCGGAAATCGACAACAGCCTATTAGCAGGCCAATAGGGAAGGACCCCTGATTTGACTGTTAGGGTTTTCATGAAAAATTAGAACACCTGAAAAATGCTTGAATTCAGGCAAAATTTTTGTGGAAGTTGAGTATTTTATCCGTGTCATTGAATTTCAAAAATGCGGACTCCCCCATGCCCATATAATTATTAGGGTTAAAATCCACCGACGAACAGTGTGGAAATCGACCAGTTCGTCCGTGCCACAATCCCTGATGGGAACGAGGCAGGCGGAAGGTTACGTGCTGCTGTTTTGAAGCACATGATCCATGGCCCGTGCGGAAATGAAAATCCTAATTCTCCTTGCTTGGACAAAGATGGTAATACTCGTAAGTGTTTGAAACACTTTCCCAAAAAAGCTGTGCCTGCGACTCACACAGACACTGGGTTTCGTTGTCTATAAAAGGGTATGTGAGGAAAAAGTTGAAGTACAACTGACCTAGTGCACGGTCGCCAGTCCCTTTAACCATCCAAGGGACAAGGTTAGCGGGGCTGCGGTGGAGGTGTCTTTGTTAGGAAGGGGGTAAGAAGGAGAACCGGAGGTACCGTCCAGCAGGGCACTCCGTAGCCGGGGACACCGAGACAAGCTGGGTGGCACCGGAGGAAAGAGTCGGCCGTGACTAAAGGTAGCACACACTGCTCTGACGAAACGTGTTCCCACGTCACATCAGATCGTGTGGGACCACGTCAGGCAGGACACTGTGTTCAGATTGTTCTGACGTTTTGGTCAGAAAAAGATACCTTCGTCAGTTTCATACTACCTCAGACCATTTAAACTTATGACGACACGATTCGTAATGAAGCGGGAAACCATGGAGAGTGGGGAGAGGTTTGAGGAACCGGCGAGAGAGGCGGAGCGAGCGGCGTCTTTTTTTTCGCTCGCGCGAAATTTTCTTCTTCTTCCTGAAGCGTTGGAACGACGTACAACTCGAAGACTTTTACCTTCTCTCTCGACGGGATCCGGTAGCGCGAGCAGCTCAAGCGTCTTTTTCTCTTCAAGAGTTTTTTTTTTTACCAACATCTATTTTTTTTTCGCTCACGTAAAAAAAAAAAAATTATTCTTCATCGTCATCTTTAAACATCTTTAAACATCTTTAAACATCTTTAAACATCTTTAAACATCTTTAAACGAGGTCAGAGACTTTCAGTGTCGTCTTCAGTGTTCCTCTTTATGTTCTGTTTTTTTTTCGAGTTTTTTCAACTCCTTGAACATTTGCAACATTTCCCCAGTGCCGCGAGGTCAAAGACAGTTTTTTACTTTTCCTCATTTATGTACCTTTTTTAATGCAAGATTTCCTTGTAAACTCTTGAGAATTTTTTTTATTTTATTTCAATATTATCACCCTATTTAAAAAGAAGTTTTTTTTTTTCTATTAATCCTCCATGGTCTCAGCATACCCATCATAAATATATGGTAGCAGAAACTGCGAGTCTTTTCACGAAAATTTTTATCTTTTTCGGACCTTGACCGAGTCTTTAAGAAAAAAGCCTGTCGGGCTATTTTAATCTAATTTTGTCCATTTTATTTACCTAAGACATAATTATCTACGTCTTATCTTTGTCTAAACCTTCTTTAAAGTAAAATTTTTTTTATAATTTATAATTTTATAAATTCCCTTCATTCAAAAGGGCTATCTTTCACGTTAAAACTTTTAGCTTGCCAATTTTTTTTTTTTTTCTATAAAAAATGTCTACCTTGCCTTGTCTTGCTTGTGAAAATGTTTTTCCTAGTGAAGACTTTGTAGATTGCACGCAGTGTAAAAGGAAAGTTCATTTTGCATGCTCACACATAACAAAAACAAATTATTCTAAACTGAAAACAGAGTTGAAAGCGATTTTTACAGGAATTTGCTGCAACCCTAATCTAGCACAAAAAATCACAAAAAAGCAAATGTCTGAATTTGCCTCACATCTAGAATCGAAAGTGGTGGAAATACAAAAACAAACTCATACTCAATTAGACAATTTTAAAACCGAGATGGAGAAGCAAAATGAATTATACCAAAAACGTATAGAAGAAAAGGTAAAAAAATGTCAGGAGGATATTGCGTCTTTAACCCACAAATACAAAAGCGAAATAGGCACTCTCAGGGGAGATTTAAATTCTTTAAAATCTCTGGAAACCGTTGATTCCCAAACACCCAAAAAACAATCGAAAAGGAAGGAGGGAGGGCCACTCGCCCCTAAGGAAAACAAAATTCCCCCTTCTACCCCAAAAAATGATTTAGCGGCCAAACTTTCGGCTCTGGGATTAGAGGAAAAAGACATTTCCGAGATTTCCTCATGGGTGGCTGACACTTACGTCCCCGTCAAGTCCTTAAGTACCCCGAATATACCAATTAAATCCTCAACTAACACGGATTTTCCTTTTCAATCGACGGCGATTGATTTCCGTCAAACATCGATTCCCGTAATCGAGGATACTGACCTTTCATCATCCGACTCGGATTCTGACAGCAACTCCTCGAAATCATCCTCCAAAAAAGGAAGGAGACGCTACATTTCGAAGCAATTAAAACGAACAATTTCGAACCTTCCAAAATTTTATTTTTATAATCCTATTTCTATTTTTAGATTCTTGCTCAAACTGGCCCCGATAGCTGCGCGATTGAAACGACATTTCAAAAAAATTCTTGGCATAATTGCAGATAATACTAGACATGCAATGTATGCAGACTTCCTTTATAACGCCATGTCACATGCCAACATTGATTTTGATTTGTTTGCCCACTCACTTATAAGCTTCGGCATGACCCCCTCGACAATTTTGGATTTCAAAATCCAGGTTTTATTTTCGCCCCAAGACCCGGATCTGCATCTCCGTCAATACATAGATTCACAGATCACTTTAGCGCGTTTTTTTTGGTGAAACAAACGAAGCTGATAATGCAAAAAATATTGTAAAGTCCTTGCATGCTTCGTACTTCATGCTAATTGGGTCTCCTGAAAATATTAAGTCATACGCGGATCTATATGCTAAAACTAAAGAAATTGAAATCACTTTAAATGAACGGTACGGTACCACAAAGCCTAATTTTGGGAATGCTTTCCCTGGTACTTCTTTCGACCATCAGTTCCCTCATTACACAGCTTATCATTACCAATATAAAAATAATAGATGCTCAGGTTATAATTCTTATAATCGTAAATCTCATGATTTCAGGGCGGCTTGACAAAATAAAAAATTCAGGGAACAACGTGTCTAACCATCAACATCCCAATCGGGACAATTCTAAAAAACCATATCAAAAAAATTATCGCTATCATTCAGAGAGACCGAAAGAATTTTTTGATTCATTCACGTATGGGCGTAATGAGTCAAAACCGTTCAAACAAAAGAGCCATTACCAGAACAAAAAAAATGTACAATTCAAGCAATCAAAAAACCAGACTGCTGTAGCGGTTGAGGAAGTCAAAAATATCCCTTCCACCTCTTCCCAAAGCAATAAAAAAAAAAATAAGACCAATGCGAAAGAAACTAATAATTCAAAAACTAATTACCTCCCCTTCCCATGTTCTTGCGGCAACTACGACTACCTTATTTCATTCTTTGCCTTTTGTAGACGTCACAATCGGTAAGAAGAAGGTGGCCGCTCTATTAGATACGGGCAGCACCATAAATGCAATGTCTAGACAATTTTTTAACAGTCTAAACAAGCATGAAATCACTGAGGTTGTTCATAATCCCAAAAAATCTGTCGTATCTGTCGCCGCAGAATCATTACATTTTACGGAGAAGGGGAAGGTCAAAATAAGAAATTTTTAATTTATCATGGATTATAGAAGTATTTGTGTTGGAAAAAATGCCTGTTCCTTTCTTTTGGGTTTCCATTTTCAATCAACGGCGGGTGTCATAATAGACGCCACGTCACGAACTTTTTCTTTTGCTCATAATCCTTTAAAAACCTATGAGTTTGTTACAATAAATGAGGGCAATGAGGATCTCATTAACATGTTAAGCAATTATATCACCCCATTAACACTCTCAGCGCGGCAAGCCCAACTGGCAAATCTCACCCTGGGGCGGGAAAATTTTTTTTCGTCAAACTACTTAATTACCTCCAAAAACATTAATAATGAAGTATAAAATTAATTTGGCATGTTAATTATGCCAAAATAAGGCTTAATTGTCCCTCACAAAAGATCAGATTTGTAGGCAATCCCGCATTGTTTTTCCCCTTCTCATACCATTTTGGAGCTGTTACTAGGATCAACTTCTCTAAGTGGTCAACCTTTTACTTTAGCCATTAGCTTAATTTTTTTTTTATATTATTTTTATTACATTTGCTCGTTATATATTTTTGTGTGGATACATTTTCACGGGTGCGAAATATTTTAGGTAGGTACCTACTCAAATTATTCAAAATGCTTTTCTGATGACAAAAAATAAAAAAATAAGTCACTAGCCATTTGTAACGGCTTGGGATTCCCGAAAAAACCGTTGGGATTAGAAAGGAAACTTTAGTTAATTTAACGATTTTTTTGTCAAAACGGGCTCTTAATAAGTAAGTAGGTAAAGATTATCTCAAATCCGGTGAAATAAACTGGGGGAAAAAACGTTAAAAAAAATTTTATTGAAAAAAAACTGCGCGGATCACTATGATAATGAAAAGTTGTTTAACTAAAAAATTTTTGAAGAGCGGAAATGGGTAGTTATTTATTTTTTCTAAGTGCAAAAACTAAAATAATTATTAATAAAATTGAATAATTTAAATAAAATTTACTAAAAAAACTAAAGGCCTTAATAAAGTTGGAAAAGGTAAAAGTAACGAACTTGTTTTTAGAGTGAAACGTAGAACGAACTGCTACCGTTCATAATTTTAGTTTCCGAATTCGCCACTGCTCTTGGCCGCTCGGAAGTCTTTACTTTTTTTTTAAATTATACTAAAAAAAATGATTGTAACTTATGATCGTTGTACCTAATAAATAATTTTGTGTTTAATTTAACTTAATAGAACAAAAAATTAATAAGTTTCTAAAGAAATTACCCGAAATTAATAGTAACAGGTCCAAATGTGAGAAGGAACGCTTTAGGTTTTTTCTACTCTTTTGGTCTAAAAGCTAAATATTAATAAAAACGGCAAAAAGTTGTGATCATAAGTTAATTAATAGTTTTAAAATTATTATTTTAAAAAACTTACAGTAAAAAGTAGAAAAATAATCCAAAATTGAACTGAAAACGTCTCCGTGAAGTAGCTGGTTTAACTGTCTACTTAGAAAGTCAAAATCGAAATGAAGAAAAAGGTCTAGAGTCAAGCTAAGGCCTTATTTAGGTATAAAAAACCCTTTAGGAATTAACGTATGTCAACGGTTGTGCGAAATTCACTGTTTTAAGCATCGAAAATCGCTTTTTAAAAGACGCATGAACGGTCGATGTATACATTGAGCCGCCTGGAGAAGGGAACTTTCTACTCAATGTATACATCGACCCGCGCTGAGAGTGTTAAGCAAAGAGAATTCAGGGTATTTATTTTGCCTTCATCCACGGGTGGTTCCTAATTTCAAAGATTTGAACACCTTTCCATTTAAGCAGCACTTTGTGGAATTGTTCCCAAAGGTGTTGAACGACAATTTGGGTCAGGCAAAAGATTACAAATTGAAAATATACATCAAAGATGTCCCTCCAATTAATCAGCCTGCTTATCCGTTAAATCCCAATGATTTGGAAAAAATGCGTGAGATCACGGATGATCTTTTAAAACAAGGTGTCATAAAACCAGCCTTTTCTCCATGGGCATCGCCAGCTTCCTGGTAGCCAAAAAAGATGCTAAGGAAAAACGACTCGTCATCAATTATAAAAAATTAACGAGTTAATTATCTTTTCTGCATGGCCTCTCCCAATACTGGACGCAATTTTTTTACATTTGCGAGATGCCAAATTTTTCTCGATCTTAGATCTCTCACAAGCCTTTCATCAACTACCATTGGATGAAAACTCTCGCAAAATAACAGCCTTTAAAACGCCTTTTGGGCACTTTGAATTTTGCAGGGTACCGATGGGGTTGAGTTTGGGTTCCCAAGCTTTGACGGAATACTTGGAAAAAATTTTCCATCATGTAAAATACAAATTCGTATGGAATTATTTAGACGATATCCTCATATTTTCCAAAAATGAGCAAGATCACTACAATCACATTCGTGAAACCTTGAAAATTCTACAAAACAATGGTCTCACGGTAAATCCCGATAAGATCAAATTTTTTCAAACTTCAATAAAATATTTGGGACATCAAATTGAACACAATTCCATTAAAATCGATAATGATCGAATTTCATACGTAAAAAATTTACTTCCGCCTACCACTTTAAAGCAAACCCTGTCCTTTCTTGGCTTTTGTTCTTTTTTGCCAGATTTATTCCTAATTATTCCGCCATAGCTGCTCCTCTGCATGCGCTCACAAAAAAAACCACGAGCTTGGTTTGGACCCATGAGTGCCAAAATTCGTTTGAAACTTTAAAAAAGCTATTAACCTCACCGCCAACTCTGGCCATTCCAGACTTTAACCGAACATTTCTTTTATACACTGATTCTTCAGGCGTTGCTATCGGTAGTTAGTCTGTTAGCACAGCAAGATAATAATGGAGCAGTTTGTCCAATCGCATTTTATGCAAAGAAACTTAAGGCCTCAGAGTTAAACTATACTACCTATAAAAAGGAACTCTTTGCAGTTGTATTAAGCTTTAGACATTTTAGACAATTTTTAGTTCATAAGCCATTTATTCTATACACCGATTGCAGCGGTTTAGCTTCTTTTTTAAAAGGGGATCGTTCACGTATCCTAAGCAACCCTGCCATAAGGTGGATATCGGAGTTAGACTCATTTAGTTTTGAGGTTAAACACGTCAAAGGCGCTGCAAATTCCGTAGCGGACTATCTATCCCGCTTTTCAGAACCAGAAGCTGCACTTTTTGATGAAAGCACTTCTCAAACAACAGATTCAATTCTTTTTATTTCGCCGTTAAAAAATTTGCCTTCCTTATTCGAGGACTTTGGCAGACAACAAGCTGCCGACCCAAGTATACAAAGTCTTCTTTCCTCTAAAGACCCCAATATCAAGGTCATAAAAAATCTCATCTACTTTGTCCCTCTCAAACATCCACAGAGCAAAAAGTTGTTGTTACCTGAAGCCTTAAAATCACCTCTTTTTCAGTACTACCATATTAATTCATATGGAGCTCACTTAGGGACTTTCAAAACTTTGGAGCGTATCCGCTCACTTTTCACATATAAGGGCATTCACAATGACATCCGTTCACGTGTCGCAGCTTGTGAAGTTTGTGCAAAAATTAAGCCCAATAATAACCTTTTCCTCCCGTTCTCCATAGTACCCCACCAACAAGGGTAATGGAAAAACTCTATATAGATTTCATTGGCCCTTTACCGGTTTCTACTAAGGGTAATAAGTTCGTTCTTGTGGCTGTCGACGCCTTCAGCAAGTTTCTTTTTGCGGTACCATGTCGCGCTACCACGACGACCACTGTCATCCGCATCCTACAAAATCATGTATTTGCGCAGCATGGCTTGCCGACATACATAATAAGTGACCGGCAATCTTGCTTTCGATCTAGTGCTTTCAAAAATTTCCTTTTTGACTTAGGCGTAACTTACATAGCAAACATCACCCATTTTCCTCAAGCCAACTTGGCTGAACGCTACATTTCGGGGATCAAGAAATCCATTCGTGCGTTCCATAGTGACTCACAAAAAAAATGGGAAGACAATCTTTTTCTCTTTGTATCAGCCCTAAATTCAGCACAACACGAAACGACTAAGCACTCAGCAGCGTTGATATTTCTAGGAAGGGAAATACAGCATCCTCTAACTTTAAGATTCAATTTGGAGGAAAATCTCACACACTTAAAACACTCCCAATTAGTAGAGCTATTTCAAAATGTTCATACTAACCTTCTTAATTCTTCGAAAACCCGTAATAATTATTACTCAAAGGGAAATAAAGACAAAAAATTACCTGGCATTGGCGACATAGTTTATAGAAAACATTTTATTTTATCCTCAAAGCCAAAAAATATACAGGCATCTTTAGCTCATAAATTCACCGGTCCGTATAAAGTTTTGAAGATTTTTAACAAGGTTTCTTATCTCTTAGAAGATCTTAATGACCCGTCAATAAAAGTGCATGCACACTTGTCACAACTTAAGCCTGCATCAAAAAACTATGTCAATTTTAACAATTTTAACTTCATTCAATTTTTTTTAAATTTTGCATTTCACTTAAGATCTCCTTTAAATAAATCACTTAAATGGCTTCGCTTAGATTTGGCATATATATATATATTTTTTCTTCTCAAATTTTAATTTCCTTTTTGCCTTTTACTTATTACTTTATTACCTTTTTCATTCTCACCAGTTTTATAGGAGATTTATACATGTAATAAATTGAAATTGTAAGACCAGACCTTTTTCCTTTATATAATTAAAAATGGGCTTCATTCGATTGCAATTAATTTATTATTATTGTATAACTTCATTATGACTAATGACCAAATTGGGCTTCTTCGTTTCATCATCCTTCTTCAATGGACCACGACTTCATTACCATCTCCATCGCCTGCGCTGTACTTCATGAATTTTTTTTCCCTTTTTTTTTTTTAACCCTGGGGAGTATTTATGACGACACGATTCGTAATGAAGCGGGAAACCATGGAGAGTGGGGAGAGGTTTGAGGAACCGGCGAGAGAGGCGGAGCGAGCGGCGTCTTTTTTTTCGCTCGCGCGAAATTTTCTTCTTCTTCCTGAAGCGTTGGAACGACGTACAACTCGAAGACTTTTACCTTCTTCTTCGACGGGATCCGGTAGCGCGAGCAGCTCAAGCGTCTTTTTCTCTTCAAGAGTTTTTTTTTACCAACATCTATTTTTTTTTCGCTCACGTAAAAAAAAAAAAAAATTATTCTTCATCGTCATCTTTAAACATCTTTAAACATCTTTAAACATCTTTAAACATCTTTAAACATCTTTAAACGAGGTCAGAGACTTTTCAGTGTCGTCTTCAGTGTTCCTCTTTATGTTCTGTTTTTTTTCGAGTTTTTTCAACTCCTTGAACATTTGCAACATTTCCCCAGTGCCGCGAGGTCAAAGACAGTTTTTTACTTTTCCTCATTTATGTACCTTTTTTTAATGCAAGATTTCCTTGTAAACTCTTGAGAATTTTTTTATTTATTTCAATATTATCACCCTATTTAAAAAGAAGTTTTTTTTTATTTCTATTAATCCTCCATGGTCTCAGCATACCCATCATAAACTAGTGGTTTACCTTCTGACGCATTCTGACGCCACGAAAATATCAAAACGTTTTGATTTCCTTCACACGCGTCAGAAGGGGTGGAAACGTCAGAAAGCGTCATCCCCCGTGTTCCCACGTAGGATCAGTTCAGTGTGAACGCTTGCTCCCAAAACAATGATCTTGATTTTTTCTTCACACGCATTAATGCGTCATTACACATCATTACATGTTTCGTCAGAGCAGTGTGTAGCTACCTTAACAGGGCTCTCCCGGGAGGATAGGAAGGATAGGGAACGGATGTGAGTCGGTCGAGGAGTGGAGACCGACTGAACGCTCACTGAGCTCGGGCCTCCTGACCTAGCCTTCTCTGGAGTGGGGATCGCTAGCGGTGGGGCTGCCGCATCGGCGCGTTGTTGCTTCCTAGGGAGGAGAGGGATTTTCTACAATTAAACAACCTTTTGGTAAAGTGGGCGTGGTTTTCTCCCGCTATCCCCACCAACGCACCCTCCCTGGATCACTGATCAGTATAGGAACGTTATGAGAACGTTTTTTACGTGCTGCTGTTTTGAAGCACATGATCCATGGCCCGTAAGTAAAGCCGCAGCCTACGGGGCGCGGGAGCGTTCCGCACTCCCAATTTTGAATTAAAAATATCATTTTTTTGTTTTTAATGAATTAATTACATCAAATTAAGGCGAAAGGGGAAACCTGACTTGGAGAGAGACTGGCTTATGAGAAGGAAAGATTGAAACTCAAAATTTGCGGCACCTCTCACTCCTCTAAAAATGGTCCGATTTTAATTCTGTAAAGTGGAGCGTACTCGTTCTTTCAGTACAAAAGTCGTAATTTTATCAAGAAAATATTTTGAGCACCAGATTTTGAGATTTTGAGTTGAAAATTTTTGTTTTTTAGAAATTTAGAAAAGTCTTCTTATACATAGAATCAGAAAAAAAAATACGGAGTCTCGGCCTTGTGCCCGTACCGTGAGGTTGCTGTTTTTTCGCTCCTCGTTTATGTGCTTTTTCCTCACGGAATTGGAGCTCGATTGAGTTGAAAAGTGGTGTTGAACTGTTCGTAATTTCGCGGCCGTCAGTGATCGTTTGGCTCGGTGAGGGACAGTTAGTCAAACGAATTATCACGATTTGAATTTCCTAGTTTTTTGTCCGGAAATTTTAATTTTCTTCTCGGCAACGGGCCACGAGATAAGAGCGCCCCCTCCAAGTCCACCTTCGTTTGTTATCGGGCACCTTCGACAGTTCTCCGATAGAGGTGGGTCGGGCTGGATCAGCCTGATACAAAGGTAACTGATACTAGAATGTAACTGACCCGGCAGATTGATACAGAGGGAATCTAGTTGATACTTTTGTATCAATGATCCAAAAGTTATTATGGTTGCGGAGGCCACAAGTATCAAAGAGGTCTGAGGCAGGCCTCTTCGGATTATTAGATACTTTTGGAATATTGATACAAAAGTAACAATGTGGTCCAAAATTAACATTGTACTTTTTTTTTTTTCTTAAAAATTAAGATAGATTATTTAAATAAAACAATCATATGCAGGTTATTAAAAAATTTTTATTGAATTATTTATGAAATATTTTGGTTCAAAAAAATTATTTGGCGTAATTTTTCCGACGATAGCCTGGTCCGCCGTTCGTTTAAAATTTGCCCCGTTTTGGAGAAAATCCTCTCACAAGGCACTGAAGAAGTCGCGCATGCAAATTTACTACGGAATACTTCTTTAAGAAACGGATAATTGTATCCATGATCCTTCCACCATTTCAGTGGATTGGCATTTTTCGAAAGTAATGGCTCTTCTAAGTACCGTTGCACTTCTGTGATGGCTCTTGATTTGCAGGTTCCAATTGGCTTGTACTGGCTTGCTCTGAGATTGAAATCGTGAAAAAAATTGTATTCGGACAAGGACGAACTGGTTACAGGTGAAAGGTTGTTTGAGGTTGGAGGCGAATTTTCCGATCTGTTTTCTGTTGCTTCAATTAAATTTGCTACAAGATTTATAATTTTTTTTTTAACGTCATCGCCGAGTTCGTGAGTAAATGGAACGTTTTTGTATCGTGGGTCCAAGAATGTAGATATCGTGTGTTACTCCTTTCGAGGTGTCCAAGTCGGCTGGAGAGACCGTCTGTTAATCTTTTTATCAAGATTTTAGTCGCTATATGTGTTAATTCGTCGTTATTTTTCATTCTTTCATAGACCGTTTTGATGCCGTCGACAACAATTAACACTGACGACGCGGTGACGTAATTCTCCCCGCTTACAAATTTAGTAAAATCATGCATCGGCCTCAGAACTTCTTTCATTTCGTTGGCTAGTTGCCACTCGCTAGCCGATAAAACGTCGAACTCTTTTTTGTTCTCTATTAACGCTAGAGTTGTCTTAATCGGGACTTCTAAATTGGTGAAACGGTCGATCATTAACAGGGACGAGTTCCACCGGGTGGCGACATCTTGCAATAACTTTTTGGGTTGCATCCCGTTCTGTTTTTGCACCTCTGCTAATTTACTGGTGGCTACAGAACTATGCTTAAAGAATGTCACAATATCTCTCATTTTTTTTAAAATGTCTTTAAAAGTGTCGAAATTGAGTGCATCGTTCACGATTAAATTTATAGTGTGGGCAATGCAGCCGAAATGCCTCCACTTCAAACATTCTTTCACAGCTTTCACAATATTAGAGGCGTTATCCGTCACGCACAGTAATATTTTGTGCTCAAGTTGCCACTCAGTTGCAACTCTGAGCAGCTCTTTACTTAAATTCTCACTTGTATGGCGTTCTGAGAAGCTGAAACAATCGATGACGTGTGATTTTAAATCGTAATTGATGTCGATGAAATGAGCAGTGACGGCCATGAAAGATTCGGTGTTCAACGACGTCCAACAGTCCGTTGTTAACGTTACCGAACTAATATTAGAAGAAAAGAAATTTTCTTTCAATTCGCTAAGTTTCTTTTCATAAGCCGCTGGCAGTAACGTTTGTGACAGAGTTTTTCGAGATGGCAATGAATAATTTGGATTTAGAGCGTTTACGAACTTCCTGAATCCTCGATCCTCAACAATTGAAAAAGGTTGAAAGTCTTTTACAATCATTTCAAGTAGTTCTTTATCGATTTTTGACTTTTGATTTGAACTCATATTCCTTTTTAAAAAGGGGGTTAATGTCTGTTGAAAACAGCTTTGCGCACTAGTACGATCACCCTCACCTTCAGCCTCAACTACTTGAGGTTCATGATTCGGAATCAGTGCCACAGCGGGAGAGGATATGGGGGTCGAGCTTTGAGGAATGGAACGATTGGGATTCGGGGTCAAGCGAACGGCAGGATGCTTTCTCTCGAGGTGCTTCTTCAAGTTCGTCGTCGTAGATTTTGAAGAAAATTTAGACTTACATAAGTTGCAAGTTATATTGTCACTTTCTTTAACGAAGAAAGTCCACATAAATGAAGTTTTTTTAGTTTTTTCCATGTTTCTTTTACCCTACACGTCTACACAAAAACAATGGGAAAACTGAAAACTGAAAAGCGAAGAATAAAAACAAACAAAATACGCAGATCAGAACATAGAACTTCAGAGAAGTAGGAACGTAGATGACGTCATAGACCAGAGGTATCAGGTAGTCGGGAGTAGTTACCGTTGAAAGTTTTCCATTTAATAAGTGATGATTACAATATTACAATTTACTTAATAAATGTTTTACAAATTAGTATGTATTTATTATTTAAGTAATAAAAATAAATCAGAAATAAATCAGAAATGTCACGCGATTCCACACGGAACCTAATAAATCCAATCCAAGTAGCAGCTGTTTGGAACGGGAGGCTTGTTGCCATACCTACCTATCAGGTTTCGATAGTCAGGTTTCACTGTGTATCAGTTCCAAAAGTATCAATGAAATGTATCAGTTACATATCTGAATCAGTATCAATGTATCAATTGATACACAAAAATCTGGATCAACCCACCTCTATTCTCCGATTGATACCTCCGTTTCTACTCTTATCACCAGTTTGTTTTCTTTGAGGGCATATTTGTTTCTGTTATTTTCTTTTTACACTTTCGGCTGAAATTATTCTTTTTCACATGAATCAGAAGAATTCTGATTCAAACTCCACGTCTAAAAGGGTTCTAAGCTCCCCGAATACTCCTCCCCACAAAATGACATCTCGGAATAGCTGACGACTAGACGAATAGATGACAGCTCGACGAGTCGTCACTTGAGGCCTTTGCGTCAATTGTTGACCAGAAAATACAGGTACATTTGACTAAATTTAAGACCGAGATTAAGGAAGAAATTTCACAAGCTCTCGTAATTGAAAATCAGATGCTCCGCGAACAAATAGCTTCCCTGTTTTCACTCTACGAAGATACCCAAAAACGTGTGGATGCACTTGAGTTAGCTGGCAGGAGGAATAAACTAGTGATCAGTGGCTTGCCGTTATCTGAGGAAGCCAACCCAGAGATTGCTGCGAACACGTTCTTTAAGGAGACCTTGATGATTAAAGAAGATATATTGGTGAAGGAGGCAGCAATTGTCGGAAAAAAGAGTAAAAGGCCGTCACTGCTGACGACTTTAACGAAGGAAAACTATAAATGGACGGTATTTAAAAATACCAATAAATTGAAGGACACAGGGATGTCTGTTTCGCAGGACCTTCCGCCAGGGATCCGCCGTATGAGAAGTAAACTTTTGCGCATAAGAGCGGCGCTTAGGAAAACATTTGATGAATGAATAGCAGTGAGAAATGACAGGCTATCTTTTCGCGATAAGACGTATACATGGTGTGACAAGAGGGTCTTCTCCGACGAAAGGACAACGGGGATGGAGAGGCTGTTACAACCATTTTGGGCGTGGACCTGGCTGGGTTGATTCGACAACTGCTGGAGGTGCATGGAGGCGAAATTGTCAGCCAGAGTTCGACGACGCGTGGATCTTCGAATAACAAAGAAAATGATGTCCATCCGTCTGTCACTCGAAGCCATTTTTGATAGAAGGTTTATTTTTGATTTCTTTAAATATTAATGGGTTGAAAGCAAAGCTTAATGATAGTTTCTTCCTTAATTTCATTAAAAAAAGCGATATTTTCTTTTTATTTGAAACGTTTGTGTTACCAGTTGACTTTGATTTTGTAAGTGGTTTTTTCCAGGAATTCGAATTGGTCTTCACACCAGGCATTAGAACCTCTACGGTGGGCAGGGCGTCGGGGGGAACCCTTATTGGACGGAGGAGAGGAGTTCAGGCAGAATTTAGGGTGTCTGAGGTTGGTCTGATAACTTTGTCACTGGGTTTGCAGGGTGAAAGAGTGGATGTCGTGCCTTTTTATCTTAGTGGTTCAACGGATCATGAAAGATGGCAGGCAGATTTCAGTAAGTTGGTTAGAGCAGTTAGCTAGCTAAATTCGGAACGACTACTGGTAGTCGGAGATATCAATGCAAGGGTTGGTGAATGTCAAGTATTGCCCGTAGAATTAGCACCTTTTATGTTTAATCTTCCTCTCAACCGTCCCTCTAAAGATAAAGTAGTAGATAGTAAGGGGAAGCCTTTGGCTATAGCGGGATAAGGGGGGCAAAATGGCCCTTACTCCGATTTGGCCGAAAAAATTCTAAAAGATGCCTCTTTATGTGAATAAGAACTGACATAAATTTCAAATCAAAAAACCGAACGGTTTTCGAGAAAAACGGGTTTATACTTTTTTAGAAAAACCTCAATATCTCGAGAACTAATGATCCCAAAGAGCCCAGTTTTTTTGTAAACTATTTAGCATCTAAAGACGCATCTTTGAGAATTTTTTGAAATTTTTCCATAACTTTTAAGTGTGAAAAATTAATTTTTATAAATTTTAAGGGGTCAAAAAAAGTGGTTCCCGCAGGGGGGGCGACACCAAATTAATACAGATTTTAGAGGGACCTAAAATATTCCTCTCATAATTTTTTCAGATTTTTTGAGGTGGTACTTCAGTATTTTATAAATTTTTTTCTGAATTTTAAGCTGTTTTTCGCAATAAAAAAGTGGTTCCCTCAGAGAGGGCGACACCAAATTAATATAGATTTTAAAGGGACCTGAAATGTACCTCTCATAATTTTTTCAGATTTTTCGAGGCGGTGCTTCAGTATTTTATAACGTTTTTTCTGAATTTTAAGCTGTTTTTCGCAATAAAAAAGTGGTTCCCTCAGAGGGGGCGACACCAAATTAATACAGATTTTAGAGGGACCTGAAATGTATTGTACCTCTCATAATTTTTTCAGATTTTTCGAGGTGTTATTTCAGTATTTTATAACGTTTATTTCTGAATTTTAAGGAGTTTTTCGCAATAAAAAAATGAGCGGTGAAGTTAAAAATTAATTTTACTTCATAAAAAATAAAAAATAAAAAATTACATATGAAAAATTACAATAACATTTTACAGATGTTTCATTGAATGTGAGCCCGATTCGACGAGTATCTTTGGTATAAAAAGGTATTGCTGCGAATGTGCAAATGGCCTATAAATATTCTGATGTCCTGTCACCCCCCGGTGACAACCCAAGCCAGGGAGTGGGGACCTCGTAGGTCCTCTGGACTCACGGCCCCCACCTCTAGCAGGAAGAGACGAAACGCCGCACCGTCATCACCTCACACAAATTATTCTCTCTCATATTATTAATTTGCTTACCAGGTAGACCCATTTCAAAGACTTTTATTGTCTGTGTATTTATAATTGCTCACGTCCAATAAACCCCGTAAATTGGTATTTCTTTATTTTTTATTCACTTACTTGTCCAACCTACCCTTTAAACCTTATCCTTTTCTCCCTTCACCCATGTCCTGTGTTTCTCCCTCCGATTCCCGTGACAGTCCTGAGATGAGATGTTTTAGACTACATCTGGAGACATCTAAGATAATTACTGTCAAGCGCTAAAAAAAAAAAATTATGTTTCGAAAAAAAAAAAAAATAAATAAAATAATTTACAAATAATTCAGTCTTCATCGCTATCCTCATTTATTACGATGTCGTACTCTTTGGCATCGAATAAATTCGTCAATATTGACGCTGGTTGAACGACTTGAGACTTATATCTGCCGTACGACAAGTACCAAATCACTGCAGCAACGTGCGAGCAGCACCCTACGGTCCGTAGGCCATTTGCACATTCGCAGCAATACCTTTTTATACCAAAGATACTCGTCGAATCGGGCTCATATCATATTCAATGAAACATCTGTAAAATGTTATTGTAATTTTTCATATGTAATTTTTTTTTATTTTATTTTATTTTTTATGAAGAAAAATTAATTTTTCACTTCACCGCTCATTTTTTTATTGCGAAAAACTCCTTGAAATTCAGAAATAAACGTTATAAAATACTGAAATACCTACCACCTCGAAAAATCTGAAAAAATTATGAGAGGTACATTTCAGGTCCCTCTAAAATCTGTATTAATTTGGTGTCGCTCCCTCTGAGGGAACCACTTTTTTTATTGCGAAAAACAGCTTAAAATTCAGAAAAAACGTTATAAAATACAGAAGCACCACCTCGAAAAATCTGAAAAAATTATGAGAGGTACATTTTAGGTCCCTCTAAAATCTGTATTAATTTGGTGTCGCCCCCTCTGAGGGAACCACTTTTTTATTGCGAAAAACAGCTTAAAATTCAGAAAAAACGTTATAAAATACTGAAGCACCACCTCGAAAAATCTGAAAAAATTATGAGAGATACAATACATTTCAGGTCCCTCTAAAATCTGTATTAATTTGGTGTCGCCCCCTCTGAGGGAACCACTTTTTTATTGCGAAAAACAGCTTAAAATTCAGAAAAAACGTTATAAAATACTGAAGCACCGCCTCGAAAAATCTGAAAAAATTATGAGAGGTACAATACATTTCAGGTCCCTCTAAAATCTGTATTAATTTGGTGTCGCCCCCTCTGAGGGAACCACTTTTTTATTGCGAAAAACAGCTTAAAATTCAGAAAAAACGTTATAAAATACTGAAGCACCGCCTCGAAAAATCTGAAAAAATTATGAGAGGTACAATACATTTCAGGTCCCTCTAAAATCTGTATTAATTTGGTGTCGCCCCCTCTGAGGGAACCACTTTTTTATTGCGAAAAACAGCTTAAAATTCAGAAAAAACGTTATAAAATACTGAAGCACCGCCTCGAAAAATCTGAAAAAATTATGAGAGGTACATTTCAGGTCCCTTTAAAATCTATATTAATTTGGTGTCGCCCCCTCTGAGGGAACCACTTTTTTATTGCGAAAAACAGCTTAAAATTCAGAAAAAAATTTATAAAATACTGAAGTACCACCTCAAAAAATCTGAAAAAATTATGAGAGGAATATTTTAGGTCCCTCTAAAATCTGTATTAATTTGGTGTCGCCCCCCCTGCGGGAACCACTTTTTTTGACCCCTTAAAATTTATAAAAATTAATTTTTCACACTTAATAGTTATGGAAAAATTTCAAAAATTCTCAAAGATGCGTCTTTAGATGCTAAATAGTTTACAAAAAAACTGGGCTCTGTGGGATCATTAGTTCTCGAGATATTGAGGTTTTTCTAAAAAAGTAAAAACCCGTTTTTCTCGAAAACCGTTCGGTTTTTTTATTTGAAATTTATGTCAGTTCTTATTCACATAAAGAGGCATCTTTTAGAATTTTTTCGGCCAAATCGGAGTAAGGGCCATTTTGTCCCCCTTATCCCGCTATAGCCTTTTTGGAATTTTTAGAGGAATATGGATTAATAATTCTCAATGGTAGGTTTCCGGAGGACTCGGACGGTGACTTTACTTTTATAGGACGTCAGGGTAAATCAGTCATAGACTTTGCTTGTGTTTCGGGGGAATCGCTCTGTTCAGTTGTCAGTTTTAGGATCATGTCTGAAATTTTCTCTGATCATTTACCTGAATTCCTGGAATAGGTATTTTATTTTATTTTTATTTTTTAAACTATTTTTTACACAGTGTCTAATTTATTATTTTATTTTATTATTTTTATTTATTTTATTTTTTATTTTTCTCTTTCTTTTGCATGGCCGAGACTTGACAGACGGATATTGTATATCCATCAATCCATGTCTTAATGCTTTCTCTTGAAATAATCATTTTGTTTTTGTGTAAATGTGTAAATAAAAGCATTTCATTATTATTATTATTAAAAAAAATACTGAATCCAACGCACTTGGAAAAATTAAAATCGGTTGAAAATTGGCGTCCGAAACGGAAAAGCACGATTTTCCCTTTGAAGTTTCGCCGCTCCCTCCCGACCGCTTCTAGACGGGCAGACGCCCCATTTCATAGTTGCTATCTCAACCCTCCGAGTCCACTAAAGTTTTTATTTTTATAAATTATTATAAATTTCTATGGTGTGCTATAAATTTCTGCTAAAAGTGAGAAAGTAGTATTCGGAGTACCTACTTTCATTATTTTTTCTTGAGTGTGTTCTAAACTATATTTCAAACATTCTATGTATGTAAGTTATGTTATGTTATGTTTATAAGTTTATGATTTATGATGTTATACATTAATAAACATGGCATCTTCCTCTTCCTTTTATAACCTGTAAAAAATGGGGGGGGGGGGAATCAAGATATTTGAACATAGACATTTTATTACGAAATTTCAAGATTACAAAATTTTATTAAAATTTACAATAATGTACCGTTCCAAATTGTCTTCTGTCGCTTAAAACATGTTTGAGCTGTGAAAATACTCTTTCGATGTCAACACTAGTTGTTGGGCAAGTTTTATAACAACTTATTAACAAGGGATCTTCAACAAAAGCATTCTCAGTCTCGTTTCCTTCCAAAATTTCATTTATCGAATTTATTGTGCTATACCCAGGGTTCTTTTCGATGACATTTAGGAACTTTTGGTTTTTTCGCCCCTTCGTTTTAATTTTTTTAAACTGTTTATCAATATTTTCAATAATTTCGATTTGAGTATTTAGTGAAAGATATTCAATATTAACTTCAAGTTTTACAATTGATTTTGATAAAATAGAGAAATGAGTACCAACGAATGTTAAATCGGCAGCAATGGAATTTGTATTTATAAGATCTTTCACTTTTCTTACTGACTGAGCATCTTCCTCTAACTTTAGTACAACTTCTTTAAATTTTCCATAGTTTTCAGCATAAAACAATGGTGCCTCCATCCACGTTCCCCACCTTGTTATAACTACATCGGGCGGAAGAGGGCAGTCCATGATCTCCCTATACACTGAAAAATTTTTAAAATGAACACGATAAAACAACATGAAGAACTTAAAGTAACCTAAAACCTCCCTTTGTTGTTTAAAGGTTTGGCTAGTTTATCGACTGATAATAAAAATCAGCGCTTCCCTGGCGCTCTTGGCGGTGGTGTCCAAAACTTAATGCGTAATACATAGTAAGATCGCAATTCACTAGAGGTATCGTTCATCATCGTTCATGTTTTTTAAATCGGATTTAGAAAAAAAGGATTTTTTTAAATAAAAACGTCAATTCCTGCAATTTTGTGCATTTACCCTCAAAACGTGCAATTTCGTGCAACATAAAACTTTATCAAAATGATCTATTTGTGTCAATTAGGATAAATAACTGGTCATTTTTAAGTTTAGAGTTGCCAAAAAAAAGATGCAATTGCACGGGAATCCGGGCTCTATAATTATAACAATCTGATAAACGTAAATATAGAATTAGTTATGTACATTGTACTCAAAAAAAGTGTGTACATATAAAGTTTTATTTCATTTGTTATGGTTTTTTACTTCGCCCTGTTTCTCTATGAGGAGGAGAAACAATAACAAACATGATTGAGAGAGGATTAACTCCCACCCTTTCTTACCATCTTTACTTATTATTTTTATTACATACTTATTATTTATCAACATACGTCGTCCAAATTAAAAAAATTCAGCTTATTAATTAATTTTATTTATTTATTACAGAAATGCGTTAATCCTATACGTGTACATAACAAGTTTGATTAGGAGGCTGACACTAGAACAATTACGTGATATTAGGTTACGATTTTTTTAGAGGAAGTAAGTAATTATTTATTCATTTCTTATTTATTTTTTATTAATTTATTGGCTCTCGAAAGAGTTAAAAAAAAATTAAAATAATTTTAAATTTATATACTTATTTGAATTGATAAATAGATTATATTTGAATTAGAATTGTTTTGTATTAAAAATTTTTCCCCTTTTTCTGGTTTTGTTTCGCAACTTCTCAAGTGGAATGAAATAAAAAGTCGTAATGGAGGACGAAAAAAAGGCTTAAGCCATTTTATCTATCTAAGTTTAGTATTGAAGTTATTATTAAATATTGTAGACTCGAATATGTACTGTTTACAAACAGTTTGTTGGTAAAAGATGAATAATTTTAAACCAACCATTGGCTGCAATCCCATATTCGAGTCTACATAATAAACATCAGCCACCATCAACCTTATTAAATATTGGATTTGTTTAATATTTTTAGAATTTTTGGATTTAATTTTAAGTGTTGAACTTTTTTTTTTTCGTAATAAAACGATATCGCAATTTTTATGCACTCATTCGCTTATGAATTTCGATGGAGACTTGAATATAATTGTCAATTTGTGTGCTTTTATTCGAGAAAAATGAATATTTAAGTAATTTAATAATTAATATTATTATTGTGTTAAATTAAAGAATATGTTTTAACACTTAAAAATTACAGAGGGAGAAAGAATGAGAAAACGGATATTCCACGACCGGTTTCGGCGTAATGCGCCTCATCAGGTGGACTTTTCCTTATTTTTGATTCTCCTACACTTTTTACTTGACTTTCATTAGACGGTATTATGGACCCTGCGGGAAGGTGGACAAACTTTCTATCGTTTATTCGGCCCCCCCCCCCCCCCCCACGCCCCACTACCTTACTAATTGTCACTACACTACCTCTTTTTATACCTATTAAGGAATTCTCAAGTATTTCTACTATTTTTGTTATGGGTCATGCGTAATCTCGCAAATTTCGTAAATTTGTTACAATTAAAAGTTACAGAGGGAGAAAGAATGAAAAAACAGATATTCCACGACCGGTTTCGGCGTAATACGCCTCATCAGGTGGACTATTTCCTTATTTTTCATTCTCCTACACTTTTTACTTGACTTTCATTAGACGGTATTATGGACCCTGCGGGAAGGTGGACAAACTATCGTTTATTCGGCACCCCCCCCCCCACTAGTGGTGTAGTGACAATTAGTAAGGTAGTGGGGGGGGGGTACCGAATAAACGAAAGTTTGTCCGAAGTCATTGGTTCTGCATCTCGAAAGACCTCAGCTTCCGGAAATGGAAAACTTGACTTACATCGCATTTTACGAAAATTACTTTGTAGAGTCATCGACATCCAAATCCATTCCTCAGAGTGTTACTCCAATCCCTCATCCAAGTGGGGCTCATGTCGTCTACAAGCGACAAAGACGGGAATGCGTCTGCCGAATAAACTGGGTGTCCCCTACTCAAGGTGAGGTCTTTTACTTGAGACTTCTACTCACCAACATTCCCTCTTATTCATTTGAGAGGTCTACGAGGTATACGAGACGTTCCAAGAGGCCGCTTCCCAACTCGGTTTGTTGCAAGACAACAACGAATACGTCATTGCGATGACAGAGTCAGTAGAAACCTGTATGCCCCGACACCTGAGGCAGTTGTTTTTCACCATGATCCTTTTGGGAGCTCCGGCCAAACTTTTGTGGGAAAAGTTTTGTGACAAATTAAGTGAAGATTTCCTTCGGGCAGATCCCGATAACAAGAGAGCCGCACACATCCGAGCTCTCTGCGATATCGGAGTTATGTTGAGACGTGAACTTAATGATTGATCCACGCGAAAACTGTCTAGCTTCATTGTATATTTGATCAGCTAACTCCCTCACAGGGCTGACAATTACTGCATGAGGATCAGCCTAATCGGAGTCAGTGACCAATTCACTCGGAATAGCCAACATTTTGTTTATGATCGGGACGAGAAATGCCACTGCTTTGCCCGAGCCCGTCTGGCCACAAGCCATGATGTCACGAACAATGGCAATGTTTGGGAACGCATGCTTCTGGATTGGAGTATGTTTTGTATAACCAGACTTCTTCAAATTATCAAGCACAGGAGTGCGAAGGTTTGCTTCTTCGAAGGCCCCGTCGGCCTACTTCTAAGATCCGATTATGCTGAACCTCATGCAGTAATTGTCAGCCCTGTGAGGGAGTTAGCTGATCAAATATATGAGACGGCCCTAATGGAAATAATTGTGGGGATTACAACTTGAACCACAATTGACCTTTGAAAGGGAGGAGGAATGTCTGTCGAGGAATTGTCTCGACAGAAAAAAGAGCTTGACATTTCCTCCATTGACCATTTCAGGAATGAGGGAAAACCTCAGAATAATGATAAAAAACCTAGTCTGGATAATAAGATTCTTGATTAAGAGAAATTGGGAACGTTGAAACGAACACCTTTTTATGTCCGTGTTGGTTATGCACTTATGACGTAGACATAAAATTAGGCCACTGTTGACTCACAAAATTACCCCATCAAAATACTGTTATAGAGCTGTCTGTATGCCCAGTTCAACTCAAACGGAAGCAGCCGAATTGAACGCTTTTCATGAAAACTCGAAACTTAAGACTGATAAAGGTAAAACCTTTGAAATGGCAGTATAGTTTATACCACTTGGGCCAGTTAAAAAGATTACTAACTTTTTTTTCTTTTAGAAACTCAAACAAGTTGCACAACTGCAAACTCTGAAATGCAAACCGAACCGATTGAAACCGCTTGCCCCTGTGATGAAACGAGTCTTCAAACTAATGACGGTAATATTGATAAATGAAATTATACAGGGTGCTCCTCAGTAGCATGTCAAATATGAATTAAAATATAAATTATACACTTTCTTTAACGGTACGTACTGGTACCGACATTTTCGCGATGTGGCTGCCAAGGCCGCATGGCACTATTTCGAAGAGCGAATGGGAGGTGACGACGACGTTGTGGAGGTTGACGAGACTCATCGGGGCCGCATGCTAGTCTCGGCGTCCAAATGGGTAGTAGGTGGAATAAGCCGGAAAACCGGCCATGTTTTCGGGGTTTTAACCGACAGAAGAGACAAGGAGTTTCTCAGTGACACTCTCGCCCTATACGTGGATAACGCATCCTTCATATGCACCGACATGTGGCGTGGGTATGACGACGTGAGAACGAACTATGCAGGACATGGGACGGTTAACCATTCGACTAATTTTGTAGACCCACCCTGAGATAAGGTCCCGGTTGGTCGAATCGACAATAATTGTCTCGACCAAACCTGGGTGGGTCCATACCCGAATGGTGCGTAAATACTTGTATAATGTATAAATTAGGAAAATGTAACGTGAAAAATGTGAAGTGCGAAAAAACTAAAACTTGTACCTATAATATAAAAATTTGAAAAATGTAACTAGTAAAATGTAAAGTGTGTAAAAACTTGTATAATGTAAAATGTAGTTAAAAATGTAAATTTAATTTGTAAATTTTAAAGTTGTAAAATAGCTAACAGATAAGAATAAAGCAAGTTTTGAAGTCAATCTATTATTCTCTTTTTTTCACATATAATACAAAAAGTAAACGATCAGTAGGTAGCGTGGCGAACGCTTTCCCAAGAATGGGTGGCTTTTTTAGACGGGATGCCATGCCGCTACATCACGTATACGTTAGAGACGTCCGATCGAGCTTAAACTTGGGGAATAGTCTACTATTAGGCTGTTTTTAATGCATGCAAACTTTGAGGGAAATCGGAGAAACTTTATTTTCCGGTGTCCGTTGAAAAAGGCTGGCGGGGCGAGAGTTTGGGAATTTTTTTCCTAGGGTTTGAGTCGACCGACCGATCTTAAACTTGGGGAATAGTCTACTATTAGGCTGTTTTAAATGCATGCAAATTTTGCCCCTCCGAGGTTGTCACCTTGACGCTGGTGGAGGGGCTCAGTAGCCGCAATGATGTTGGGGGGTATCCCCTGCGGAGCGGTGAAGCTAAGAACAACCAACCACCCAATCCAAGGTTCAACAGCGACTTGATGTCGAGATGGACGAGATGGACCACAGAGCTCCACCCCGTTTATCTCGGCATCAGAGGAATCTATGAGGGCGGTTGCCGTACCACCGACCGAACACGGTTCAGGGAGGGGGGTGATCGTTCCCGGTGATGCAGGGAAGGAGGAGACTCCCTCACGGGTTCTACACGACTCGGAGGGGGTGAAATCCGACCCAAATGAATGATGTACCCTCGGTGGCTGATCAGGGAGCTGCACCAAGGACCATCGAAACCGGGGGTGCATCAGAAAAAGTCTCCTTCAGGTTCCCCCGTGCTGCCAGGAAGAGGTACACCTTTTTCAGGAAGCTGGGGCTAAGCCCTGAAGAGGCGGCCGAAAAGGCGAGGGAGCCCATAGGGCCCCGAGCCAATAGGAAAGCGGGACAGGCTGAAGTAAGGGCTCAAAAGCCCACTGGCCTCCGCTACAAAAGAAGAGAGGGGGGGGAGCCGGGTGGGTACTACGCCCGAAGCCCAGAAGAAGGTAAGGGAGGGTGAAACATTAACAGCCTCCCTCGGTTTGGAAAGGACGAGGTGAAAAACTTCACCCCAGACATGTTCAACCAACCATAAAATTTGGGGAGGTAGCATAATGGTATGGGGGTGCTTTATGGCAGGAGGTGTTGGTCTCCTAGAAAAAATAGAGGGAAAAATGAAGGCCGTTGACTACGTCGAAATTCTGAACAGAAGCTTGAAGGGAAGCTTAAGAAAGCTAAACCGAAGAAAGCAAGACGTGATTTTTCAGCAGAATGATGACCCGAAGCACACCGCTAGGGTCACCAAAAAGTGGTTGGAGGAGTACAAAATCTCTGTGCTGGATTGGCCTCCTCAATCCCCGGACTTAAACCCTATTGAAAACCTTTGGGCGCAGCTTAAAAGGTCGGTCGCTGATTTTACGGGTACGGCTACCAACACCCAGGAATTATGGGAGAATGTTGCCAAAAATTGGCAAAAAATTACATCAGAGCAATGTGTGAAATTAGTTCAGAGTCACCACAAACCTCATAAGTCAAACAATTGATCACATATCAAGATTCGTTATTATCATGTAAGAACATTCAATAAATTTTTTCTTCTGGCAATAAATTTATATTTTTCTTTAATTAGAATCCCAAATAACATTTTAGAAACAAATTTGGTATAATTTAAAATTTTTTAATGCAGGATAACATATGAAATGTAAATTTTTGTATGTGATGTGATCAATTTCGTGAGTCACTGTATGTATTAAATTTATATAGTAAAATAAACTCCAAAACATTTTTACAAGTAGAGAAAAATTATTCATTACAACTTGTAGGGATCGAAGGTCACAATGTAAAAGATGCAGTGTTTACTTCCGTTTAGAAACTACGATTATTGAATTCTCGTTTACATGAGTTAACTATCTTTTGATTCCTTTTAATTCTACCATTGAAAACACAAATAAAGTGTGTCTTAACATTTTGAAAAAAGTTGCACTTCACTGGGATTTTGCCTTTTCTACGACACCACATTCGAATTAGGTGACTATTTCTTGTCCTGCTTGGTTTTCAATTCCCCTTCGTTTGGGAACAATCCGACTCTGCCTCTTGCCTATTCCATCATGACAGAAAAACGCAGCGTGTCCATGAAGATTTTTTTTTAAATAAAAAGGATCTGCCCAAAAATAGATGGTGTACCGATTGCCACCGACCGAGAACGAGCAATTCGAAATGCCATTGAAATTATTTTGCCCAGTAGCACAAATGTGTTATGATGGAATCATAAAAGATTTCGAATACTGGATTACCAGGACGAAAAAGCTCAAAATTGACAAATCGGAAATATCGGCGTACAAACGTATAATTAAGCGACTTCTCGAATGTGAGAACGTCCAGCAATTCTATGATAGGTGGAAGAATGAGATGTTGATGTGGCCTGAAGGAGGTAAATCCTACATGACCTAACAACGTTTAGATCTTCTTGCTACCGTAAACTTCCAATAAAGTTATTTTTCTTTAAGGAAGTTAAAAATTGGAGGACCAGCAAAGTACAGCGCTGCAACTTCTGTTATTTTATGGTCAATCGGTATTATGCCCGCTAAAATGCCCACCTATCCCTCAGTAGGCTGTAGACCTACTCGTAGCCTCCTATTGTTTTCGGAAGGTAGGGTCATAGTCTAATTCGTCACCTACAACTATCTGAGTAAACAAACCGATTCGTCACCGAACAAAATTATGTTTAGGAATGAATAGTTAGTTTTAAGACGTCGGGGATAAAGATTGTTTCTTCCGAGCGCTCCGTGGCGATAATTGTAGAAAAATATAAATTTTTCTATTTTATAATTTTATAAAATTATAATTTTATACTTTATTATAACTATTATAATTTTTTTAAAACATGGAGATGTGCTGAACGGAGCAAAAAGTGCCCTTCGACAGTGGTCACCGACAAAGATATGAATACCATCGTAAGAGAAAAATAAGAGAAATTTAAATCGACCCCCTATGTCCCTCGAAAAACTATCATTTATAGCAGAATACAAAGAGGGAAAAATTAATCTTCTCGAGTTCGTGAAACGTATGGGTATAAAAACCACAATTATGCCAAATCTCTAACATGACATTATTAGCAACTAATGTATCACTATTTAATACACATGACATTTTTACACAAGTCTTGTTTTATTTTAACTTAAAACCGTGTGCATTTCTGATAAAATGATGGTGACGAATCGGTGTATTACTTGAATTGTGGTCAGGTGACGAATCGGTATAGAGTTTTAATCCGGCTAAAGCTCTTAGGTGACGAGTAAGGATCCACCGCCTCAGTAAAGCTCTAACAAACTTAAATTTATTAGTAAATTCCACTGATGTGGATGTTTTTTCTGACCCCTTGTCTTTCATAAAATCAAATCTAATGCGTGGTACCTGAATTGATGATTTTGTTATATTTTCAGAGAGTTTATTTTGGTTAAGTTGTTAGAGGTCGGTCGTTTCGAACTAATTCCGTCTCGCGCTACTGTCGTCTCGACCTAACTTGTAACTAAAAAATAAATTTCTAAAAATAGATTTCTAATTACTCTATTTCTTTAGTTTAACGTATAAAATGAATCCTTATTGAATTTCGAGACGAAATATTCAGTTTCTCCGGCGTTCGAAAGCAAAAATATCACGCCGCGCCGGCCGTTCCGTTTCCTTTTTCGCACCTAGGTTTAACAGCATATTTCTCCTCAGAATTTCACAAGGATTCATTTTATAAGGTCAACCAAAGAAACAGAATAATTAGAAGTTGATGTAAGATATTCATTAATTGAAGTTAATCATCAAGTTATCAAGTTATCGCTCCCATTTTACGCGGGAAGATTCAAACTAGTGCGGGCGATATTTTTAGTTTTTGAAGTTAAAAGGCATCTCCATTAGATTTTTAAGCATGTTTAGGCTCCAAAAGGTTAAAAAAGGACCCAGAAGAACAAAATCAAGCGAAGAAAAGTCGTAATAAGACGGTTTTTTGAATATTTAAACCTTTTTTAAAATCTAACTGCAAGGCGACTGACGAGTGGTACAACCAAGGCGGGGTTTAACTCTTGGACATACTTTGTTGAATTCTTTAACCCTGGAACGGGCGCGGCTGAGAGCCAACTCAGAACGGGCGCAGTGTGCTCTGTAGGCTCACCTCATAAAAATGGCCGCAGAATCCACACTAAACCTTTTAAAGCCAAACTAAAGTATTAGGTAGTTTTTTAGGGGTGTATTTAGAGGAAAATGTAAGTTTCTGTTTTAAAATAACTCGTTTATTTATAATTTTCTTCAAAAAAACTAATACACCATTAAAACATACGTAAATGAGTGGTGGCCTATTTATTGTAATGGAAATAAATACTAAATTAAAATTTAAAACATAAAACTATTTTTATATACACTAGTAAAAAGTTTCTAATAAATTTTAGTTGGAATCAGGCTCGCTGAGTTGAGTACTTGAGTACTTGAGTACTTGGGCGCGGTGAGCCTGAGAGATCAAAATGGATTGTACGCACACGTGTCACTGCTTAGAATCCAACTGAGCAAATGGTGAGGCTCTACATGAGATTTTACGAAGGTACTAGGAAAGAAGGTACCCAGGCTGGTCCTGGGGTTGAGTGGCACAAGCAGATTCCTGCCCTGAGCCTATTAGATCGGCCGCGCCCGTTCCAGGGTTAACTTTTAATTTTTTAGGTAATTGATTAATTGAGCAATGTTTCCTACTGTTTTTCATAAAATTCTAGGGTGAGGGGTAGTTAATTTTCAAAAATCAAAAGATCAAAATCTATTTTGGTACTTTGCTTACTCAAAATAAAATTTTAAAATTAGTAAAAACCTATTACGAAAAAAAATCCCCAATTTGGAGAAAAATCACCAGTTCTGGCATCACTGATGTCCTCTCATCTTCGATAGCAATGCGAAAAATAAAATCACGGAAAAATATCGATAGCTTTGTGTTCATAGCATCGATGTATACACTAAACGTTCATAGTCGGTGTAAGTAAGTAGGTTTGCGATTTGGGCAAATCTAATGCAAATGAATAATGCCGTTTTTACGTCCTTAATTAACAATATTTCTTATTGCATTTAACCTTTGTTATTCCGTTTCTGTAATGGCCTATTCATCCTATTTCTGAGTATCGATGTATGATGAAGTAGTTTCCGGAGTTTCCCTAACGAGTCTCCATGAAGGAGAGAGCCACCGTCGGCAGCTCGGCACCTTGGACCTTGGTCTCCAACTTTGAACTCAACATTCAACAAGCATTCGTGAATCGTGAAAATGAAGACCACGAGGACTTCTAGACTCTCTAGGTATGATAATTATTTTGAATTTTTGCAAGTTTATTTGGTGCAAACATCACGTTTGCCATTTTGGTTGTGTAACTATCGTCGGTGAGTTGGCAATACCTCCTATTTGAAAATTTTCTAGAAAAATTAAATTTTTAACCTATCTGGTAATTCTTATCATGCACGATGTACATCATGTCGGGGTTTTGGGAAAAGGTCTTCCAGACCCTGTAGCTATAGAGTGGAGTCTAATTGAGGCTTTGGTTTCAAAACCAGCTTTCTCCACTTTTTCAAATTGTTGGGAAATCGACAAAAACAATTTAGAATTAATTTATTAATTTTTTTTTTATCCTATAGATGTAGGAACCGATAGTGACGTCACAACACGTCACACCCCACGTGACCACGTGACAACGCCGAACACCGAACCAGTTCTCAGACCTCGTGAAAGACGTTAAAGACGTAAAAGACGTAAAGTGATTGTGTTTCTTTTTATGTGTTCTTTTTTTTAGTATTGTTTTAAAAAGACGTGTAAGTTCAAAAAATAAAGACGTAAGACTTGATCCATCGTTTTCTAATTAAAATCCCCAACAAACTTGGGGGCCGCTTTGCAAAATAGTGTTTGGGACTTTTAATCGGTGACAATGGATTACGAAAAAGCGACTAAGACGGAACTGGAGAAGCTTTGTCGGCGGCGGAATCTACCCACTACAGGTAAAAAGTCTGATTTAATATCTCAATTACGACTGTTTGACTTAAACGACGTTTCCAACGGCGGTGATGACTCGGAAAACCGCGACATAACTTCAAATTCAGGCGGTAATGTTTACGCCCTACGAGATATGGAATCGGCAGTCAACACCTATTCAGGAGACGACTTGACAAAATCAATCCACACCTGGATTGAAGATTTTGAAAGTATGGCCGACCTTTGCATGCTCAACGACCGCCAGTGAGTAATATGTGGACGCCGGTTGTTGACAGGGTCAGCGAGATTGTTCATAAATTATGAAAAAAACGTTAATACGTGGGCTACTTTAAAACGAATTCTGGTAACAGAATTCGGGAAAAAAGTCGACAGTAAGCGGGTACACGACCTTTTGCGAAAGACGAAACCGCTTAAAGAGGAGCCCCTCACGAGTTATCTATACAAAATGATAGATATCTCTCGGGACTCGCACGTTGAATTAACGTGCGTTTTTGAATATATCATAGACAATATTCCAGACCATCCGGACAACAAAGTTATTTTATACGGCGCGACAACAACAGCGGAGTTTCGCGCGAAATTAAATCTCTATGACGTCATACGAAGAAAGCGGGAAAATAATTTCTTTAAACGAGACGATAAGACGAACCCGAAAATTACCCCGAAAGATGACGATAAAAACCGAAGCCAGCGACGATGTTACAATTGTGGCGACGTATCACACGAATCTTCTCGATGCCCAGACCGTGCCAGAGGGCCTAAATGTTTCAGATGCAACAATTTTGGCCATATAAGTAGAGATTGCCGTCAATCGAACAGTTCGGTTGCCAAGACGTCCTCTCCGACCGTGAATTTTCATGACGTCAGAAAATCAGAATTCCGAGGTAACGATTTTAATGTCATTCAGGTCGATATCGATCTGTTAAAATTTAGGGCACTATTAGACACAGGCTCTGACCTAAATTTTATCAAAAGTTCCTGCGTGCCTGAAAACGTTGTACCCGAAAAATTGTCCATATGTTTTGGCGGAGTGGGCACGCAAAAATTTTTTACAGACGGCCGTTTTTCCCATGATTTGTCGACTTTCGGTGAAACTTATGAATCAATTTCTTTCTACGTCGTCCAAGACGATCTCATTTCATATGATGTCATTCTAGGAAAACCTTTTTTGGAGAATGTGGAGTTATGCGTCACAAATTCCGTGATTACAAAACTTAAAAAGACGATGAAGCCGAACGTCTTCCAAATTTGTATTCCGCCTGAAAGCGACGTTCTCAACGTTGGTTTACCTAAATACAACGATCTCTTGTGGACTTTAAAGACGTCCTACAGTCAGAAACCTGTGAAATCCACCGAAGTAAAATTACGCATTTTTCTTAAAGACGAAGTTCCGATACGACACACCCCCCGACGTTTAGCCGCAACTGAACAGGCTAAGTTAAACGAAATTCTTCAAGAGTGGTTACAGCAGGGCATTATACAGCCTTAGACGTCAGAATATTCCAGCCCGGTAGTATTAGTCAAAAAGAAGACAGGTGATATGCGATTATGTGTCGATTATAGACGTTTGAACAAAAAGATCGTTAAAGATAATTATCCTCTCCAGGACCAGATCGACAAACTTCATGGATCTACGATTTATTCAACAATTGACTTAAAAAACGGATTTTTCCACGTTCCAGTCGACGAAAAAAGTAGGAAATATACGTCGTTTGTTGTCCCGAACGGACAATACGAATTTCTGAAAGCACCATTTGGACTTTCCACGTCGCCATTAGCGTTCACGCGTTTTATTGACAGCGTTTTTCGAGATCTAGTGTCCGATGTAACTGTTTTACTCTATATGGACGATTTATTGATTCCCGCTAAAGACGAAAACGAAGCCGTTTTACGACTGAAGACTGTAATTCAACGATGCGAAGAGTTCGGACTGACGATTAATTGGAAAAAATCTCAATTTTTTTACACTTCCATTGAGTTTTTCGGACATCTCATCGAACGTAATATCGTTAAGCCGTGTCCTTATAAAACAGATGCAGTGAACAAATTTCCGAAGCCGAAGAATGTACGGCAATTACAAAGCTTCTTAGGTCTCACCGGATATTTTAGGAAGTATGTAAACAACTACGCGCTGATTACTAAACCACTTAACGATCTTTTACATAACAATGTCGATTTTAATTTTGGACAGCAACAAGAATGGGCATTCGAGGAATTAAAAATGAAGTTATGTTCAGATCCTGTTTTGAAGTTGTATGACCCCGATGCGGAGACTGAAGTTCACACCGATGCAAGTTCTTTTGGATTTGGTGCAATCCTAATGCAAAGAGACTCCGAAGATAGGAATTTTCATCCGATTTATTTCATGAGCGCCAAGACGTCAACTGCGGAATCCAGGTACACGAGCTACGAACTTGAAACTCTCGCCGTTGTTCGCGCCCTGAAAAAGTTTCGAATCTATCTCTTAGGACGAAGATTCAAGATCATAACCGACTGTTCCGCTTTCAACAGCACGTTAGAAAAAAAGGATGTCTCACCACGAATTGCCAGATGGGCTTTACTGTTACAAGAATTTGAATTTACGGTTGAACACCGTCCAGGTACCACAATGTCACATTGCGATGCTCTAAGCCGTTTTCCAGCCGTTTATGTGATATCATAACCAACGACTTCTTAGAACGCCTGAAGCTTGCTCAGCAACAAGACGACTCCATTCAAGACATCATCAAGAAAATCAAACTCAAAGATGACAATACTTACTTATTAGATAATGGAATTTTGTTTAAAGTCGATGGAGACGGGTATAAACTCTTAGTAATACCCAAAAAGATGCAAAATGATATAGTTGTCAAAGCTCACGAAGAAGGACATTTTGCTGTAAAAAAGACTTTTATCCTATAGATGTAGGAACCGATAGTGACGTCACAACACGTCACACCCCACGTGACCACGTGACAACGCCGAACACCGAACCAGTTCTCAGACCTCGTGAAAGACGTTAAAGACGTAAAAGACGTAAAGTGATTGTGTTTCTTTTTATGTGTTCTTTTTTTTAGTATTGTTTTAAAAAGACGTGTAAGTTCAAAAAATAAAGACGTAAGACTTGATCCATCGTTTTCTAATTAAAATCCCCAACAAACTTGGGGGCCGCTTTGCAAAATAGTGTTTGGGACTTTTAATCGGTGACAATGGATTACGAAAAAGCGACTAAGACGGAACTGGAGAAGCTTTGTCGGCGGCGGAATCTACCCACTACAGGTAAAAAGTCTGATTTAATATCTCAATTACGACTGTTTGACTTAAACGACGTTTCCAACGGCGGTGATGACTCGGAAAACCGCGACATAACTTCAAATTCAGGCGGTAATGTTTACGCCCTACGAGATATGGAATCGGCAGTCAACACCTATTCAGGAGACGACTTGACAAAATCAATCCACACCTGGATTGAAGATTTTGAAAGTATGGCCGACCTTTGCATGCTCAACGACCGCCAGTGAGTAATATGTGGACGCCGGTTGTTGACAGGGTCAGCGAGATTGTTCATAAATTATGAAAAAAACGTTAATACGTGGGCTACTTTAAAACGAATTCTGGTAACAGAATTCGGGAAAAAAGTCGACAGTAAGCGGGTACACGACCTTTTGCGAAAGACGAAACCGCTTAAAGAGGAGCCCCTCACGAGTTATCTATACAAAATGATAGATATCTCTCGGGACTCGCACGTTGAATTAACGTGCGTTTTTGAATATATCATAGACAATATTCCAGACCATCCGGACAACAAAGTTATTTTATACGGCGCGACAACAACAGCGGAGTTTCGCGCGAAATTAAATCTCTATGACGTCATACGAAGAAAGCGGGAAAATAATTTCTTTAAACGAGACGATAAGACGAACCCGAAAATTACCCCGAAAGATGACGATAAAAACCGAAGCCAGCGACGATGTTACAATTGTGGCGACGTATCACA
Organism: Orius insidiosus; assembly: GCA_014119065.1. NCBI lineage: Eukaryota > Metazoa > Arthropoda > Insecta > Hemiptera > Anthocoridae > Orius > Orius insidiosus. The sequence continues at coordinate 29,814 of JACGAQ010001310.1, read as the reverse complement.
CGAATCTTCTCGATGCCCAGACCGTGCCAGAGGGCCTAAATGTTTCAGATGCAACAATTTTGGCCATATAAGTAGAGATTGCCGTCAATCGAACAGTTCGGTTGCCAAGACGTCCTCTCCGACCGTGAATTTTCATGACGTCAGAAAATCAGAATTCCGAGGTAACGATTTTAATGTCATTCAGGTCGATATCGATCTGTTAAAATTTAGGGCACTATTAGACACAGGCTCTGACCTAAATTTTATCAAAAGTTCCTGCGTGCCTGAAAACGTTGTACCCGAAAAATTGTCCATATGTTTTGGCGGAGTGGGCACGCAAAAATTTTTTACAGACGGCCGTTTTTCCCATGATTTGTCGACTTTCGGTGAAACTTATGAATCAATTTCTTTCTACGTCGTCCAAGACGATCTCATTTCATATGATGTCATTCTAGGAAAACCTTTTTTGGAGAATGTGGAGTTATGCGTCACAAATTCCGTGATTACAAAACTTAAAAAGACGATGAAGCCGAACGTCTTCCAAATTTGTATTCCGCCTGAAAGCGACGTTCTCAACGTTGGTTTACCTAAATACAACGATCTCTTGTGGACTTTAAAGACGTCCTACAGTCAGAAACCTGTGAAATCCACCGAAGTAAAATTACGCATTTTTCTTAAAGACGAAGTTCCGATACGACACACCCCCCGACGTTTAGCCGCAACTGAACAGGCTAAGTTAAACGAAATTCTTCAAGAGTGGTTACAGCAGGGCATTATACAGCCTTAGACGTCAGAATATTCCAGCCCGGTAGTATTAGTCAAAAAGAAGACAGGTGATATGCGATTATGTGTCGATTATAGACGTTTGAACAAAAAGATCGTTAAAGATAATTATCCTCTCCAGGACCAGATCGACAAACTTCATGGATCTACGATTTATTCAACAATTGACTTAAAAAACGGATTTTTCCACGTTCCAGTCGACGAAAAAAGTAGGAAATATACGTCGTTTGTTGTCCCGAACGGACAATACGAATTTCTGAAAGCACCATTTGGACTTTCCACGTCGCCATTAGCGTTCACGCGTTTTATTGACAGCGTTTTTCGAGATCTAGTGTCCGATGTAACTGTTTTACTCTATATGGACGATTTATTGATTCCCGCTAAAGACGAAAACGAAGCCGTTTTACGACTGAAGACTGTAATTCAACGATGCGAAGAGTTCGGACTGACGATTAATTGGAAAAAATCTCAATTTTTTTACACTTCCATTGAGTTTTTCGGACATCTCATCGAACGTAATATCGTTAAGCCGTGTCCTTATAAAACAGATGCAGTGAACAAATTTCCGAAGCCGAAGAATGTACGGCAATTACAAAGCTTCTTAGGTCTCACCGGATATTTTAGGAAGTATGTAAACAACTACGCGCTGATTACTAAACCACTTAACGATCTTTTACATAACAATGTCGATTTTAATTTTGGACAGCAACAAGAATGGGCATTCGAGGAATTAAAAATGAAGTTATGTTCAGATCCTGTTTTGAAGTTGTATGACCCCGATGCGGAGACTGAAGTTCACACCGATGCAAGTTCTTTTGGATTTGGTGCAATCCTAATGCAAAGAGACTCCGAAGATAGGAATTTTCATCCGATTTATTTCATGAGCGCCAAGACGTCAACTGCGGAATCCAGGTACACGAGCTACGAACTTGAAACTCTCGCCGTTGTTCGCGCCCTGAAAAAGTTTCGAATCTATCTCTTAGGACGAAGATTCAAGATCATAACCGACTGTTCCGCTTTCAACAGCACGTTAGAAAAAAAGGATGTCTCACCACGAATTGCCAGATGGGCTTTACTGTTACAAGAATTTGAATTTACGGTTGAACACCGTCCAGGTACCACAATGTCACATTGCGATGCTCTAAGCCGTTTTCCAGCCGTTTATGTGATATCATAACCAACGACTTCTTAGAACGCCTGAAGCTTGCTCAGCAACAAGACGACTCCATTCAAGACATCATCAAGAAAATCAAACTCAAAGATGACAATACTTACTTATTAGATAATGGAATTTTGTTTAAAGTCGATGGAGACGGGTATAAACTCTTAGTAATACCCAAAAAGATGCAAAATGATATAGTTGTCAAAGCTCACGAAGAAGGACATTTTGCTGTAAAAAAGACTGAAGAAGCGATCAGAAGACAATATTTTTTCCCGAACATGACGTCAAAAATTAAGAGCGTAATCCAGAATTGCATCCCATGCATCCTGGCGGAACGCAAAAAAGGCAGACAAGAAGGTTTCTTATCATCCATCGATAAAGGCGACAAGCCCTTACAGACGTTCCACATTGATCACCTAGGACCTTTGACCGCCACGAAGAAAGGATATCGTTACGTATTTGCAGTAGTAGACGCCTTCACAAAATTTGTATGGCTGTTTCCGACGAAGAGCACAGATAGTGCGGAAGTTATCGACAGGATGGAGCTTCTTTTTGCCAATTTTGGACGACCAAGGCGTATTATTACGGATAGAGGCGCTTGTTTCACGTCTAACGCCTTTTCAACGTTCTGTACTGAAAACGATATCCAGCTTTTACATATCACGACGGGTGTTCCACGAGGAAATGGCCAAGTAGAACGTGTTAATCAGACGATAATCCCGATACTTACGAAGTTGTCAGCCGATTCACCCGAGAAGTGGTGGAAGAATATTTCCGACGTTCAATCGGCATTGAATAACTCTTATCATCGAGCCATCGACATGACTCCATACGAACTTCTTTTTGGTTTGCCTATGAAAACGAAGGAGGGACTTCAGCTCAAAACTATAGTCGAACAGGAGTTCGCTAAAGCCTTTGATGAACAAAGAGGAGATTTACGACGTCACGCCAAGCTGCAGATTCAGAAGATACAATCCGAGCAGACGAAGCAGTACAACCGTAAACGACGACCGTCGCAAATTTACCACTTAGGAGACTTAGTTGCGATCAAGAGGACTCAATTTGCGACGTGTGCCAAAATCAAAAATTTATATTTAGGACCTTACAAAGTTGTCGCCGTTAAGCCAGCTAACCGTTATGACGTCAAGAAAGTAGGAAATGGCGAAGGCCCTAATTCTACGTCGACCAGCAGTGACTACATGAAGCGTTGGCAAACTGATGACGACTATGAAGATGACGACGCCAGGCCACCAGGAGGTGTCCCTAATAATCAGGATGGCCGAGATGTAGGAACCGATAGTGACGTCACAACACGTCACACCCCACGTGACCACGTGACCACGTGACAACGCCGAACACCGAACCAGTTCTCAGACCTCGTGAAAGACGTTAAAGACGTAAAAGACGTAAAGTGATTGTGTTTCTTTTTATGTGTTCTTTTTTTTAGTATTGTTTTAAAAAGACGTGTAAGTTCAAAAAATAAAGACGTAAGACTTGATCCATCGTTTTCTAATTAAAATCCCCAACATAGATATAATTCCGAAAGCAAATCATTGAAACTTTAAGACGGTAATTTGTTATTTACATTCAAAAACTGGAGAAAGCTGGTTTTGAAACCAAAGGTGGATTTAGCTGGGTTTTTTACTAAGAGGACTAGCTTTAGCTGTATTTGAAACTTACAATAGGTACTATAATTTTATTTGTCTGGGAGTAAATTCAATAGAAATCGTAAAAAAAAAGCTTATTATTAACATAATTAAATTTCTTGGTTTTGATAATCATAACCAAAACGTTATCAGTTATCACTCTTTATCATCGAAAATAAAGCGCTCTCATTGGCTGATTTCGGATGTAGCTGGTTTTGAAACTAAGGAGCCTTGGAGATAGCCGTTTTTGAAAATAACTCGGATTTTCACCCTTAAAAACAGTGCATTTAGAGCGGGTTTTGACACTAAACGAATAGTTGTATTAATAGAAGAGCTATTGATGAATCAGAATCGATTAAAACCTCGATTTTGAAAAAAATGGAGATAGCTGGTTTTGAAACCAAAGCCCTCACTTGATTATGGATCTAAACTCCTACAATAAATTTCCTCATCCTGGCCAGCCCCACATATGTAAATACATTTTTCTGCGGTCAAAGTTTCTCTTGTGCAGATTAAAGGTATTGTCAGCTAACCGTTGATATAAAGTTAGCATTGCAATGATGTAACATTGCAATTGCCCAAATCTAAAGCATATGAAATTCATTAATAAAAACTTCTGTTTACAGACAGCAAAGGTTTACTAGGTCATTTAGCAAGTCCTACTTGCTTGAATTAATGAAGGGAAACAAATGTATCAATGTGGTGGAAATAAACAGATTGTTTGAACGGGTAAGTATTACGCTAACAGTACTTTTTTAAATCTCATATAAACATTGTTTTAGGGGGTAACCAATTGGGAAAAATTCGTGGCCCTCCTTGAAATTTCCAGGGAGGGCCAAGTGCAAGAATGCATAACAACTGCGTTCACCAGAATTGTAAGTTCAATATTGTTTTATTTAGTCAGTCAGAATCCCTTAATTTTGACTGATTTTTTATGGTTGCGGCCACGCTAAAGAGAACAGAAGTTTTTATCCTAAGTTTTGTTTCCTTGAACTTGCCGCACTATTAATAATTAAGAAGAAACTAAAGTCATTCAACTTATTTTGTTGAGTTGTGACAAGTCTTAATTAACTTCCTTTTTTTTTAAATTTACGTTTTATTTAAATCCAAAAAATTGTTGCAGGAAGAGAATAGGCGGAGTCGCCAAAGGAAGGAAGAAATGTCAACTTCTCGTTCGCTGCCACCATCCCTTCCTGGTAATTCGATGCCACCATCTCTTCCTGGAAATTCGCTGGCACCATCTCTTTCTGGAAATTCGCTGGCACCATCTCTTCCTGGAAATTCGCTGCCACCATCTCCTTCTGGTAACTCGCTGCCACCATCCCTTCCTGGTAATTCGATGCCAACATGCCAGTCAGAGGAAGAAAATTAAATTTCAATATTCTTTAAAATTGAACTCTTAAATTTCAATTTTATTTTATTTTCTTTTCTTTTTTACTTTCAATGATGACTTAAAAATTTTTAAATAAATGTTTGTCACGAGCCCCAGTGGCAGGCGGATGGGGGGGACCTGGGGAAGCCGAGGTGGAGGGGGCCCCGAGGTGGGAGGCGCGCCGTAGAGGGGCCGAGCAGAGGTTCGCCAGCCCCCACCGAGAAGACCCCATTGTTGAGGCAGATAAGTTTAATTGTTGATCGTAAAGTAATTGAAAAATAAGAATTAATAAGACTGGATATAACAGCTGAGCGTAATAGAAGGGCCGAGATGGGTCGATGAAGCTATTAACAATTATACACAAATGCTTCTACCACCAGTACCTCCACCTGCTGAACCAGACCACAGGCACATCGTCGTCGTTGATGCCAACTTGAGTTATCTTAAGGAAAGAAACTTCCCTCAACCATTCTTTCCTAACTTTTTAGTCCTCTTAATCCAGACGCTTAATATCGAAGTATCTAATTTAAATTTGAAGGGATAAAAACAGGAAGGAAGAAGAGATTACAAAAATTTGCCCCCGAGCAGGACTCGAACCCGCATCTCCAGAACAGATCTCCTCTCTCAGATGGTGGTTGTTATCCACCAAAAATTTCCATTAGATGTATGTAATATCGAAGTAAGTCGCACGCTAAACAACGAAGCCGCCATCATTCAACAGCTGGATTATGCGCAGAGTGTCAGATACGGAATGTTGCTGACCTTGTTTGTATCTTCAGCCATGAAAACGGCTTTGTACATTTACAATCTGAATGGAAATGCTATTAATACAGCCACGAGGTCGACAGATAACGATAGATACCAATCACTTTCCAGTTTGAGATCACCACTTTTTATGACGAGGAGGGACCAAACTGACTCGACCGTCATCGGAATACGTACTGCGATGCGTAATGTGATCAAGATCATGAGGGACATTTCTTATCCTATAGTGTGCTGTGCGGACATTGTGTTTTCAGTATTTGAATCCAGATATGAGTTAACGCAGGGACACTATTATGACTTCTGGTCGCCCTACGTCCCTTATAGAAGGTGGGAAATGTGGGCTCCTGTTGTATATTGTTCGATGTACCCCTTGGAGTGGGGGATATTTAAAAACAAAGTTAAAGTCGACATCACTAAAGAGATAGCCGAACCCCAACAAGGTGTAGATATACCTGGTTGGTATGCTTCAGTCTCTAGGATTCTAAAGTTGGAAAAAAATTTGGCAGAGGGTGGTGGCTCTCAATGCCTCATCTCCATATATCAGACAGCAGCCTTAAACGCCGTAGTTGGTTTTAATGCTCACCTTGAATTACCCACCCTACGAATGCAAGCATTTGCTTACTCGCCAACATCCGCATTAAAAATAACGCAAAATACGCTCGATCCTTCCTTATCTTGGGCCTACACGCAATATGAGATGGACAGGCACACTTAGGAACCTTGCCGACGTTTGTCTTACAATCACGTGACTGGACGAGTGTTAACGATGGTGTTGGATGCCAGCAATCCCAATTCTGATTGGACCGTAGCTATGCTGTATAGCACCAAGTCTCTACATACTGGGCCCGGATTATCGCCAACTTCAAGAATTTCGGTGGTGCCTGGATGCTACCCTCTTCCGGTCAGACGTTTTCTACAATTGATGCCTGCCTTATCCGTTCACTCTTTCACTCAGCTCGCATATATGCCATCTCAAAATGCTGATAAGAAAGGGGCAAACAAAAAAGGAATGAGTTACTAGAAATGTCATGAAGTCATAATCTTTGCCAGAGTGACCCCTGAGCATAAAGTTAAAAAATCTCCGTGTTGAGAAGAGTAATTTTATTTTTAATTTTCCCGGCAATTTGTTTACAAGTCGGAGAGGATTACCTCCCCGACTCCCTCCTCGCCCCGACGTGGGCTCAGTGCAAAAAGGTCGGCCGACTGGGAAAGAAGAAATTTCGTCGTTTCCCAACCACGTTCCCTAATTTTGGATTTTTCATCACCTTTTTGTCACTCCAATTGTTCGAAGATTTGAAGAATTGAAGATTTGAAGACATCAGAACCGACAAAGTGATCACAGAGACAATATTTTAAGTTCCTTTTTTGTTTTATTTTATATAAAATTGATTTGTACCCACGAGGTGAGTCCACCATTTTGATATTTAATTTTTCTTACGGAGGTACCTCTTTTTCTCTTTTTCTTTTTTTTCATTTTCAAACGGCGTGTCAAATTAGCGATAATAAACCGTCCTTGTTATTTCTCTTTTTTTAATTTAATTGACCTATTTTTGGACACGACAAAAGGGAGATCCGGATTTGTCAAAATCCAACGGAAAGGCCCCCGGATCCCCAACACTCCGTATAATGTAAAGGTGGTCATCAACGAGAATACAGATATCATCGAATCGGCACAATTCGATTAAATTAAATTAATTTATACCTATTTGCTCGATTACGCATGAGCCAAAACCCTGTAGTAAAAAAATACTTTAGAATTCCTTAATAGGTTTAAAAAGAGGTGGTGTAGTGACAATTAGGAGGTAGTGGGGCCTTGGGGGGGGGGGGGGGGTGCCGTATAAACGGATAGTTTGTCCACCTCCCCGCAGTGTCCATAATACTGTCTAATGAAAGTCAAGTAAAAAGTGTAGGAGAATGAAAAATAAGGAAATAGTCCACCTGATGAGGCGTATTACGCCGAAACCGGTCGTGGAATATCCGTTTTTTTTTCATTCTTTCTCCCTCTGTAACTTTTAATAGCACTATTATTTTTATTAAAAAGAAATGTCCATGGATACAAATAAATCAATCGTTTGGCAATTATTAAAATGTACCTCTTTGGTCGGCGTCCTTCCTCAACCTACCGGTCTCAGGCCCCCTCCCTTAAACCGACCAGGGACCCCCGGCCTCCGCCCCCGTGCCCCACCCAGCACCGGGCGAGGCGTGTCCGGGGTACCGTGACAAGCTATAACAGATTAAATAAATTTTTTTCTAGGTGGTTGTAAGCATGCAGTTGCTCTTTTATTTTGGATTCACCGAAGAAGTGAAGAGCCTGCTCCGACATCGGTCCAGTCGTACTGGAAAAAGGCCTCTCTTTCAAAGACTGTGAACCCAAAGCAAATGTCCTTGGAGAGCTTGCTTGGTAAGAGGATTTATATTTTTTAAATTTCATGTTTTACAATAAGATTTATTTTTCAAGGTTCTAAATATGTCGCAGTTGGCAGCTCCGAACCGGGTTTTTCTTGCCAGGTTCAAGAAAATTGCCTGATCAACAGCATGGGCGTCAATCCGTTCGAATTATTGGGGGGACCTCGTCCTTGGAAAAAATCTCAAAGAAACTTCCCTCATTTCATTTTGGATTTTGGAATATAGGAAAAAAAATTTCCTAAAATCCTATATGGAAAAAAAACTGTAGGGAGAGTGTGTGTATAATCGAGTAAAGCTATCACTTCACCAAAGGAAAAATTACAAAATACATAACAAACTTTTTTTTTTTACATAATTTTTTTTAATAAACTATGTAGGGTAGGTCATACATGTTATTTTTAGGAATACATATACAATAAAATATAAGTACAATAAATACTAGGATAACAACAAAACATAAGTTTTTATCAAAATGGAACGGAAAAAAAAAAAATGGAAAATGTGAAAATTGGAAGAATTTGACTTAAAAAACGATATGTAAAATATATGATACGGAAATATATAACACGATATGGAAAATGATGGAAATTTTATTTATGGAAATAATTCAAAAATGGTTCTTCTATTTATATTATTACTGATAAAAATGTTGGAAATTTCTTTTGCATCTATTTTATCTAAAATGTCCTGATGGCTATGGCAAATAGCCACATGGTTCAATCTTTCTTGCCCCATGGAATTTCTGAGATAATTTTTAATCTTCTTAATGAGCTGAAACTCCTCTCCGCCTCGCATGAAGATGCAGGTAAAACCAGAAGAATTCTTATCAAATTTTCTATATTCGGAAACATATTTTTGACTTCCTGGGATAACAAACGATATTGGTTAATTACATCATCCAGACAGTCTAAGTTCTTTAATGTTTTTCGAAACATCGGAATTTCAATAGCCAAATCTTTAAAATTAATTTCGGGAAACTCTTTCACTTCATTGGTGATAATACCCTTTAATAGACATGATTCGAGGTTTTTGTAAAATTTCAAGCTTGGTTGGTCAAATCTTGAAGTTAAGGACTGCAATGCTGTGTCAAGTAATTCAAAGTAAATTAATTTATAATATTGGAACGGTTCTTCTGCATGATAAGTTGGGCATGGTCCACAAAATCTTTGAGGAACTCGTTTCTTTCGGGGCAATTGAGGCACCTCCAACCCTAGTTCTTCGACTTTGGTGTTTGTGTCTCTCCATACAATAGTAAACGCTTCGTCAGTTCTTTTAGATAGTAATTCCAATTTGATGATGTCTGTGGCTTCTATCATTCCAGATATGGTCTGCCTTCTCCCTTGTAGGGCCGTATTTAGCTTTTCAAGATAAGGCACAACGTTTTGTAGCATTAGAAGGCCCAAAAGAGTAGATCCTTGCCTCCCGCAATGCAAAAGGCTTCCCGCATTCAAAATATGTTTATCTTTTTCAGAAACGATTTCGAGTGTTTCTATAATTTCAGCATATTTTTTTAATACCTCACTGATTTGCTTGCCCCTGTAAATCCATCTAGTTGGGCATAAAGGCTTTATTACTTTAGAACTTGGAAGATTATTTTTGTGAAGAACATTTTCAAATTTTGTCTTGAAATTTAAAGACTGATGAAGGATGTTACCCAACTCATGGCACCACTGTAAAGAATTTCTGGTTGTTACGGTAGCTTCTACAATATCTTTCATCACCAGATTAACACAATGTGCACCACAATGCACATATCTGGCTAAGGGCTGATCTTTTTGAATACAAGCCTGAACTCCTTTTATGGCCCCACTCATGTTTCCTGCGCCGTCATAAGCTTGACCCCTTAAATTTGAAATAGAAAGCTGTAATCTTATCATGACATCTTTTAAAATATTAGAGATGGCCTCTCCAGTGGTAACATTAACTTCATAAAGGCCAACGAAACTCTCAATCGGAAATAGGGCTTCATCAACCCATCTGAAACAGATGCTCAGTTGCTCTTTTCCTGAAATATCTCTTGTTCCATCGCAAATTAAAGAAAAAATTGGAAGAGAGCTGTTTTTAATTTGATGACAAATGTTATGAACAATTAAATGAGCTGTTATTTCCAAAATTTCATTTTGAGCAGCAGGGGACAAAAACTTAGTCTTTTCAACTCCTTTCGAAATCCACTTCTTCAAATGAGGCAAATCGATTGATCTTAATTTTAAAATTTCAAAAAAGTTTCCCGTGTCATTCGTATGACCTCGCAATGCGAGTCCTTGCCTTGCCAAATATTTTATGGATTCAACAATTGCAATAAGATTTTTACTGGCAACAGTTTTTTCGTTGGCAGCTTTCGCACACAATTGTGACCGAACATCTTTAAAATTTTTCGAAAATGTTGATATCGCATGTATATGAGATTTACTTGTAGCATGGGATTTGAATTTTTCAAGAGCTTTTTTCCAATTTTTGAAACCAGAAGAGGCGAAGGAATCGTCCATTTTCGTGCACAAAGTTTTTTCAGGGTTATTTCGAAGGTACGTCATACAATAAAAACATAAAATGCCCTTAATTCCAGGTTCATAATGAAGCCATTTGTAATCTTCAAACCATTTTATCTGAAATTTCAGCGTTCTTTTACCAAGGACTTGTTCGGGAAAGTCTGTCGGAAGTTTTCGGAATTGATCTGGATTAATGGCACAGATAGTTGGAGGTGGTTTTAGAGCCTCATCAACTTTGGGGGATTCATTTACTTTAAAATTTTCGTTTTTTTCTAGAGCATTTTCGTCGGTAGAAGATAAATCTTTGTCTTTTTCTTTCGACACAGTCTGAGACTCGGTGGTGTTGGGATTTAATTTAACCAAAAAACGTTCCATTTTGATAAAAATTCAAACTAAATGAATTATGAGTACGTTTTGGTAAAAAAAATCTATGTAAAAGCCCATTTAAACAACAGTGTAAAAAATCTGGAGTGTGAAGTTGCTTAAAAATCACAATTTACAAGTTAAAAAAAAAAGAAATATGACTAAGGTCATGACTAGAATGGATACTCATACTTCTAATAAGAATGAAAAGTATTCAAATAATAGCACCTACATATTATGTACAAGAAATATATACAATATTCCTAATTTAAATTTACAAAATATCTACATTTTAATGTGCTCAACCTTTCTTCCAAGCGATCCTTCTCACCTCATTGGACATAACTACCAACTAAGAATAACATTAAGATCAATCGAAACAAAATAATAGATAAGTACAATTATAATAGTTTATAAATACGTACTCACTCATTATCGGGAGTCAAAAATATTCTACTGTTTAATGTTTTTATATTTCATAGTTCGTAAAATACTTACATTTATTCAGAGAAGTCAGTTTATCCAAATATTTGGTTTATTTTAACATTAACTAAATTACTGTTCAACTTGACATTAGCCGACAAAACGGAATCACGGTGAAGCATATTTTGTAAAATGAAAGTTATGTTTTCGTTGAGACTGTTACAATGCAAGGTTGGCGGTAGCGACTTATCACATTGCAAAGCAGGCAGTACCAACAGAATAAAGCCATAAATATCCCTTTAGGGTGCACAAAATTTACCATAATATATTTTAGTTTTAATTTTAGTTAGAAGTTTTTTTAAAAACTTATTTTAATTTTAGAATTTTTTTTTTTTTTTTTTTAGAATTTTTAAGTAATATAACATAAAAAAATTTAAATTTAGATGGAAATTATTGGGGGGGACCTAGGGGACGGCTCTAAATGATGGGGGGGACGCGTCCCCCGAATCCCCCCCCGATTGACGCCTATGATCAACAGGATAAAAAATATGATTACTTCGGTAGAGACCTTTAACCCTCTATCACTCCACCACTTAAAGGTCAGATGGGATTCTGAAGAAGATGTAAAAGAAGTGTTTGGCAACTTCGAGGCCTACTGCAGCGCCTCAATGACCGCAGTAGACTGCAAGAAAGCAACGGTAGCAACTTTGTAGCAGTCAAAATCTAAAGACTGGCAAGAGTTGAGATATGGAAGAATCACTGCTTCTAAATTATATGAAGCGGCGAATTGCCATACAGATGATGGAAGTTTGATCAACAGTATCTTGGGGGCTTCATTGAAATTCACATCAATAGAAATGGAAAGGGGTTTACAAATTGAAGGGGATGTAATCATTAAGTCCCAGAAAGAATTAGATTTAAAGATTGAAAAATGTGGTCTGTTTATATCGCCAGATCAACCTTTCTTTGGGGCCTCACCTGATGGCATAGGTGACAATTTTGTAGTTGAGGTTAAATCGCCATCTAAAGAAAAGACAATTAAATCTTATATAAACAACGTCAATAAAACAATTAAAGTACATACTAAACTATAATTATTTATAAGTACTTACCGAAACAAACAACTTATTCGGTGTTGAAATAGTTGTATTGCGACACCTCGGCACAAAACAAGTTTTGTATTTGACCATTCAAAGATGAAAATTAATAAAAAATATCAAATCAATCAGTCAAATGACGAATACAACAATTCTGTGAACTGGGTACAACATAAAATAAATACGAAGTGGAAGACCTAGGGCTGAAGGGTGTTTTTATTTTATGGAACGATTAGATCCTGATAAGAGAACGTGGAAGTCGGCCCGAAATGTACGAAAGTGACGTCACGATCCCTTCTTCTCATGAAAGGAAGTTCTTATCAAAAGTCAGAAAAGACAATTTTCAAAAATTCATTAAAAATCTTATTTTTCAAAGCAGGAAAAAAATTCAAACGGCATTTGTTTAATTTTTTGTACTCTTTCATTTGGAATAAAAAATTTTTTTGCGTTAGTTCCTAATTGTACTAAATAAAATAAAATAAAATAATTATAAATAAATAAGTAACTATTAATGCGAATCGATAGTTTACCTGACGATAAGTTATGGGTGCTCCAATGATTCAGGTAGACACAACTTATCTTAAATCTGTTTCAGGAGAATTAGGCGATTCTGCATCGTTTAAAAAAAATCCGAACTCAATTGATCCATCACAGCCTGTGCCAGCTGTTCCGATAGGTCAAAAAACACGATTTTACAGGAGAGACAAAAAACTAAAAAAAAAACGCGGGATTTTTATCTAAATGGGTGTCAATGGTGGTATTCTATCATTAAAATATCGATTCAAGTTGAAAATAAAGTCGATTTTGAATCAAGTTATCATTGCTTTTTCTTCCAATACAAACCTCAAATCAAGAATCGTCTGTTTAGTCTCGTTCTTATCTCGCGGTGTGTTACCATTATTTGTTTGATTATTTTCCGTTTTGCAACAACATGCCTCGCATAAAAAAATTTGGGCATAAGTCAAAAGCATTTTTTAATGCTAATTCAATTACACGTCGTCAAGCCCTGTCAACTGCTGTCTCGGATCACTTCTTGGATGTTTCGATTTCGGATCTTCAACGCCTAGATTTTCTTCTCGTACTGTTAGGGGAGGGTGGGGTAATTGGAATCACTTAACTTTAAGGGGGCATATTTCAGTTCTGGACACTCTCTAAATAACTTTTTTTTGACGTTTCACTTGAGAAATTATCCAATTTTAAGAATCTAGCTCTTTCGTCTCCCTTTATTGATATGTTTTCACAATTTTTAAGGAAATCCTAGAAGGGAGCTCTGATCCCGATTCCTTGCTGTGTGGGGTAATGGGGATCAGGGTGATAAAGAATTTCGGCATGATATTTCAACTTATATTTTCGACTTTTCAAATGACTCAGACGGAGATGCACAAAAACCAACATAATTTCCATAACTTGTATTTAAACCTCAAAATATTCAAAATACCCCAACTCAACCAGGATTAGTATGGCCGCCAAACATTGTTTAGGTACCCTCTGTTTTCTTCTAACGTTCTTCACTTTTCAACGCGAGGTGAGTTGACTTCAGTTCTTTTTTTTTTTTACATTTCCGCCACTGCAGTATTTGTAGCAACTATTTAGCTGTAAAATAGCACTACTGTTTTATAAAAATGCACCCCACCTCGTGATTCCCATTGCCCCACCCGTGTGATCCCCATTACCCCACTTGGACGTGTTTACAAGAACGCGTGCCATTACCATTGTTTGGTACATTTTGGTACATTGGTACTTGCTTGAATTAATGAAGGAAAACAAATGTATCAATGTGGTGGAAATAAACAGATCGTTAGAACGGGTAAGTATTACGCTAACAGTACTTTTTTAAATCTCATATAAACATTGTTTTGGGGGTAACCAATTGGGAAAATTCGTGGCCCTCCTTGAAATTTCCAGGGAGGGCCAAATGCGAGAATGCATAACAACTGCGTTCACCAGAATTGTAAGTTCAATATTGTTTTATTTAATCAGTCAGAATCCCTTAATTTTGACTGATTTTTTATGGTTGCGGCCACGCTAAAGAAAACAGAAGTTTTTATCAGTTTTCTGTTTCCTTGAACTTGCCGCAACCATTAATAATTAAGAAGAAACTAAAGTCATTCAACTTAATTTGTTGAGTTGTGACAATTCTTAATTAACTTCCTTTTTTTTTTTTAAATTTACGTTTTATTTAAACCCAAAAAATTGTTGCAGGAAGAGAATAGGCGGAGTCGCCGAAGGAAGGAAGAAATGTCAACTTCTCGTTCGCTGCCACCATCCCTTCCTGGTAATTCGATGCCACCATCTCTTCCTGGAAATTCGCTGGCACTATCTCTTCCTGGAAATTCGCTGGCACCATCTCTTCCTGGAAATTCGCTGGCACCATCTCTTCCTGGAAATTCGCTGGCACCATCTCTTCCTGGAAATTCGCTGGCACCATCTCTTCCTTGTAATCGCATTTTTTTTCTGCGATTACAATCGTAATCGCAATTTTTTTCACCAATTACGGATGTAATCTTATTTTCGTTAGCGTTCACGGCTCGTATATGACATGTTTAGTGAGATTACGTGACCAAATTGCTTTCAATGACGGTATTAATAATTAAATTTAGTTGTGTCAATATAAATTATGTATTTCTTTATGAATTTTCAGGTAGGTATTATTGGAAAAGTCGTAAAATTTTCAATGAAGACATATTAAGCATTTTAAATTTTTTTTTAATTAAGAAAAATTTCTTTTTTTCATGAAAACAAAAAAAAATGAAATTAAAAAAAAATCCTTTTAGCATAAAGGGACTAAAGCGACAAAAGAGATAATAAAATGCATCGAAGTGAAGACGGCTTCGAAGGAGACGACGGCGATTTTATGAATTTCTAAATTTCTAAAATTACAAGATTTTTTGAAAATGTATTTGTGATAAATTACGATTTAAAAATGTTTTATTAAATTCAAATAATTTATCAATTTCTAGATTTTTTGCATAGGAATATTATGAAAATATTCATTTGTTTTTATAAGTTTTATAGATTTATGAATAAAATAATTAATATTATGCATGAAACATATATATATATTATTAATTTATATAATTATTGTATACCTCTGTGGACGATGACGCGTTGGCCTTCAATAAAACCCTTTTTTCGAATACTTCGTCGCTAAGGCGATTACATTTCGCTGTCATAGTCATAGTGGCGTATGAAAAAAGGCGCTCCACCTGGGCGCTCGATGGTAGCGTTGTATTTGTAATTTTAAAAATTTTTTCTATTGCCGGGTAGTCTTTTAAAATTTCAATCCCCGTCTTTTTTTCCTCGAAAAATTTTTTCAAAATCGAATCGGCCTTCACAATCGGTGGATAATGGTTCGGGTAAGGTGTTTTCATCTTCGCCAAAATCATAAAAATCATCCAATGGCTCAATATCCATTGGATCTGAAAAGCTATCATCTTCTACCTCGGATGCCAAGATGTGGCAGATTCGATTTTTAAATTTCGCCAACACCCGTTTTCGTTTTCCTCATCCAAGCAAGAAAACCATCTTTTCCGGAACTTCGGATACGATATGGCCGCAACTGCGGCATCTATCGAAATATCTGTTGTAAGAGTAAAGAATTCGGAAAATCTCTTTTCGACGTTTAATAAGTATGCATCCGCTATGGGTGTGCAAACTAAGCACCCTGAAGAAACCAAATTTTCCAATTTTTTTTTTAATGCCAGTAACGTAGGGAGAAGAATTCCATAATAGCCGAATTTTTCACTTTGTAGAAGGTCAAAGCTGTGGCAACCGGCTCTGAACACTTTAAATACTCTCTTAAAAAATCAAAGTCATCAGCTTTTAAAACGTCCTTCTGCCTTATACTCAATTTTCTGACAATTCGGGAATAAAGCTCTCGATGTTGGCTATATCTTTAAGGGAATCAAAAAGCGAATTCCATCTCGTTTCGGTTGGTTTTCGTAGAGATTTTACCAGACTCGTTTAAAAAAAAGCGAAGAGATTTCATCAAATAGGAAAACCTTAAACATAATTTAATTTATCTTATTAAATAAAGATGAACAGTTAAAAAAAATTTTAGAAATGCTGCCTGACAATATTAGGAAAATTGGTAAAAAATTTCCCTGTTCCACAGAGGGCGCTGTCTGTATGAGTCCTTTTGGCCAAGGCTCTCGAAATTACCTTCCACTTCCCAAGAGTCACTCGCTTGAGAAAAATGGAAAACGACGGACGCCGAAACCAACAGCAACAGCAGCAAAGAGACTTCATCCGAGACCTTCCGCCGGAGATGGCCTCCAATATTTTGAGAAGAGTTCCGGTATCTACGGTACGTCAAGTGCGCAACGTATCTCAGGCCTGGGAGAATGTGGTGCAGGGAGACCCCGAATTGGTCCGGAGACTCCAAAACACGGAAAGGAGACCAGGCCGATAAAAGAAGATCGTCAACCCTAAAAAAGGGACGAAATCACGAAGTACGAAGCGAAAAAAGCGGATCTGCACGAAGAAGGACATCACCAACTCTCGAAAGAAAAAGTAGACGACCGCTAAGAAAGAAAGAACCAACACGACCATGTTTTATTTTTAACTTTTGTAAAATTTAATTTTGTTGTAAATAATGTTTGTAAATAAATATAATAATAAATAAATAAAAAAAAAAAAAAAAAAAGGACGTAGCATTCGGCTTGGTTTTTTAATTATTGATTGTATAATTTCGGCTGTCTTCGGTCTTGAAGACATCTGCCATAATTGGTTACATTTTTTAATATACTCTCGTGTTTTTCCCGTAATTGTGGCATCGACTTTAGGGCATTGGTTACGTCGCTGCTCGAGCACAAAGCCAAGGTGTGGGCGGCACACCGGAAATGTCGAGGTAATTTTCCAGCCCCGAACTATCCATCCAGCTTCAGTCTTCGCTTTCTTCTTCGCTTTCGTCTTCGCTTTCGTGATCGTTTGATGCTTTTTTAACTCCAAAGATGTTAAACGCTTTGACGAAATTGCTTCCATTATCGGTGACTGTGGCAACAATTTTGTCCGCCGACAGGCCGAATTCGTCGTTGATATTTTCGAGCATATTTGCGATTCTCATGTTGTTATGCTCTCCCTTAAAACGGCGACACGCAAGAGCCGCAGACTTTCTAGAGTTTTTCTCGTCCAGCCAGTGAGCTGTGACCCCGATGAAACTTTTTTTATTTCCACACCATAGGTATGTCTGCAGTTGTGCAGACACACGAAACTTCTTTTAAATCTTTCTTTAGCTGGGACATTTGATCTGAAAAAATGTCGTCCAATTTTTTGACGAGTGTTCGTCGACTGATCAGCTTTAAACCTTGTTTTTTAATTTTTAAAAAATCAAAAATTTTTACAAAGCATGCGTTATCAATTGCTTGCAATGGAATCATTGAGTCGATGACGTAGTCAACTATTAAATTTTCGAATTGTCTTTGCATACTTTCAGGTGACGACGAATGTTGGTATCTGGTAATTCCAGACCGATGAGGCTGTTCCATAACCAATTTTTGTCGATGCGTATCAAGTTTTTTTTTAAACTCTCCTACCATCTCGTTTCCGTGGTGTCTTTTTAAATGTGTATATAAATTCGAACAAGACGAAATGTGAACTTTCACTTCCCTTGTTTTTGCAGGCAATGAGGGTTCACATTTTAAACACAGAACTATAATTGATCGTCTCTCTATTTGCCCTCGCAGCACGTCATCTTCGTTAGAAATAGGCTTAAAATATTCACCGTCCAATCCCTTCCTTACCGAAAATCTTACTCCGCTTAATGGGCCAACGCTCTCGCGGTCCTCGTCCGGGTCGACATCCATTTCCGACTCAAAATCATCAACATCCATGTCTTGATCACTGTCTCTCATTTTCAGTAGTCAGTTTCACTGGTAAAGTAAAAAAAAAAAGAAAGAAAGAAACAGCGCGGACACTTAATTTTATTTGAGATGTTATTACGAGATGGGACGATGGAACACTGAGAAAGGTGTTTGTTTTGAATTCTGAACTGTTGGATTTTAATTTATAAATAAAAATAAAAAAATAAATATCAATGTCAATCCCTTTTAGGAGCATTTTTTTTGACATTGGGCTTTACGTCCAACTACCTAATTTTAAGGTGTCGTGGACGGCGCGTGTTTCCATTGATATTTACATTTTTCGAGATAAATAATCCCGGGCCCCCCAGAGAATTAGAACCCATGTAAGGATTAGAATTTCTGCACCGGAGTCTTTCACGCTACACACCGAGCTACCGAGGGCCCTTGGATTTTAATTTAATCTCCTATATATTTTAATCCGAATTTGTTGACAAAAATTATCAGTTCAGTTCATTGAACTGTAAAAATTAAAAAACCATACCAAACCATCCCTAAGCAGAAAAAGAAACCAATGTCATATACGAGCCGTAAACGCTAACGAAAATAAGATTACGCCCGTAATTGGTGAAAAAAAATGCGATTACGATTGTAATCGTAGAAATAAATACGATTGTAATCGTAATCGCAGAAAAAAAATACGATTATAATTGTAATCGCAGAAAAAATACGATCATAATGGTAATCGCAGAAAAAAAATACGATTATAATTGTAATCGCAGAAAAAATACGATCATAATGGTAATCGCAGAAAAAAAATACCATTACGATTGTAATCGCAGAAAAAAAATGCGATTACAATCGTAATCGCAGTAAAAAAATGCGATTACAATCGTAATCGCAGAAAAAATACGAATACGATTGTAATCGTAATCGGAATTACGATTACGATTACGCCCAACACTGCGACCGGGGAGGTCATCGATCTGGTTTGCAATTGTAAATATTGCTCATGGATGAACGTCGAAAACTCTTTGAAAGTGGGGACTTTATGCAGAGCGCCATATTTTTGCTCGAATAACTCTTTAGATTTATAGTCTAACAGTCTAAGAGAAAACGTAAGGAGGATGAATCCAGACAAGTCTTCAATTTTAGATTCCTGGACGGCTTGGGCACTTTCTATAACAGTGTTGACAAAACTATTCAACGAGGGTAAATCACCTTTGGTTAAGGGTTTGAAATTAAAAATTCGCGTAAGTTGGCTGGTTGCCAGCATCCGGGGGTCGTCGTAACGATCTTTCAACGCCATCCAGACTCTCTTATAGTTTTCAGACGTAAGAGGTACGTTTTGTATGGTCTGGAGCGCAGCTCCACTCAGGGCGTTTCTCAGGTAATGGAATTTTCTAATCCCATCTAACTCGGGGTTGTCATTAACAAGGGACGTAAAGGTGTCTCTGAAGGACGGCCACTCCTGGAGGTCGCCTGCAAACTGGGGAATTTTTATGTGCGGAAGTCTCAACATAGATTCAGACGTTCCGACATTTAGGGTGGTTTCGTTGGCCTGAGAGGTTTGGGTATGAGGGGTAAACATCGCCATTATCTCATAGTATTTCGAGCGAGCATCTTTTCGCATCCTGGAAAGATTCTCCTCGATGGGCTGCTTAAGCACCTTCATAAGTTCAATGACCTCCGAAAAGACTTTACAAAATCTTTCGAACGTGCCTTCCAGATAAGACATTCTCGCCTGAAGGGCACGCGTCGCTGTTTCCGACGACGGATTGTCTCTAAGAAGGGATGCTTGTCGCCACGTTTCGCCTATATCATCGAACAATTCCTTTATTTCATCCGTTAAGGCTTCTAATCTAGCCCCTAGATAATCTAGAAGGGAATTTTCATCCGTCATGGTTAAATCTGCTAATTGGGAATCCGAGAAGTCAAGGGCTAAAACTGGATCGAGATCTGACTCTTCTTCTAGATTTTCAACAACCGGGACTTCAGGTCTTTGTTCCTGATTCGGGTTCGTTTTCTCCTTTTTAGACCTTAAGTTATAAGAGTGACTCATTCAACTAAAATAAAATAAAATAATTCAAGTAAAATAAAATAAATAAAAATATAAATGGGGATATTCAAGACCGAAACTGTTCGGGACGTCGCTTGAGTTCCAAATAAACTATCCAGAGCGAAACTAAAAGAAAAAAATAAAAGAGACAAACCTTTTTTAGTTGGAACTTGTAAACAAACAACCTAAATTGATAACTGATAGTGATAAGGCTATCCGGTTGAAGAAGGTTGAAAAAGCAGGAAACCTCAATCAGCCTATGACGTGGTGAGACTAAACCCAGTCGTACCAACGTGAATAGCCGAATATTCGAATTCAAACTCACCGATACAAAGAGCGCCGAACGGCTTGCCGAAACTTGTCCGATGGACCTGCGCCTTCAATTTTTTCGGACCACGTTGCGGTCAGGGTTAGGAATTTTAGAAAAAGGGACTTTTTAATGGGATTTTGGGAAAGGAAAACGCAAGGAAAAAACAAAGTGGAGAGGTCGCAAACTTGGGTGGACGGTAGTTTGTCCAAGGCACTCTAAACCGAATTCAGAAATCCGGCCCGGCTGGACCAAAAATGTATGAAATTAACATAAAAAAAGGGTATTTCTAGTGGACTGTATTGATGGTAAAATTGCGAGGTAAAGAAATGTGTAGCGTAGCTGGGGGCTTTTTTAGAGTAATTCAATAACAATTTCGACAATACACTTTATTACATACCGACAATAACACTTTCCATTTCTAATTCAACTACTCGACTATTTAATATTCACTCAATACCGATCTTAACTCATTAGTCTCATTACAATCTCTGACTCTCTTTCCCACTACTCTACCAAGGTGGGGGGAACGATTCCCACTCTTCTATTACTACCCTTACAAATGGTACAAATTGAGGGAGTGGACAGGGAAAATAAAAAGGGAACTGACCTGGGGTGTGGAGATCTGTAGATCGGTGTTGAGGGCGCCCTCGGATCTCGGCGACTGTCGATTAGAATGGCCGTGGATTTTCCTTTTCTTCACGTCGTTTTTAAGGTTTGGGAAAAAACTTGGGATAACTTTGATAAAAATTGGGATAACTTGGGAACACCAAAATTGCTACCGTCTTGGCCGGCGGTTGAGGAGAGAAGAAAAAAAAAAAAAAAAAAGGAAAACCAATTTGAAGGGAAATAAAAATGGGAGGGGAGACCCAATCGTACCACCACAAGGGAATTTAAATAAATTTACCTGCGGCCTCAACAAGTATTGATACTCTTAAGTATCGGTATCGTCAATTTTTAAGAATAAAATCGTTTCTATAATCTTTAATTATAAAGTAATTGTAGTAAACAATATTATATGTGTAATTTGAAATTAGGTTTTTGGTTCTTTTCGGCTAACATCTGTTTTAATTCAAAATTCATTATAGTAGAAAATCAAGAACTAGAAGTGACTATAAATTTCGATTTCACTTTACAGTACAATCGTTTTGTAGTCATTTGATTGACTAACCAAATTATAAATCGAAATTTTCTGCTTCGACATTGGTATCAAGATGATTACATCAGTGAAAGTTATTATTCATATTGAAAATTCAGAGGAAGATCTGATAATAACGAAGATAAGTAAGGATGGGGGTAAAAATTTTCTATTTCCGGCAGAATTTCAGTCTTTGGCTGAACATCATTCGGAGTTGCTGACTATTAAGGCGGTACAAAATGCGCTAAGATCATTGGTCAAGAGGGGTCAGTATCGAAATTTGGCTTTGACCTTGAAGAATGAAATTATTTCGGTATACTTAGATGATGACTTAAATTTTGTGTTTAGAGAATTTTATTTGGAAGAAGAACAGCTGAGCTCGGATTTAAAAAATGTAAGATCAGAAGATCCGAATGAAAAATTATTTGAACAGTTCTCGAAATTTTTAAAGATTCAGGAAGGTGTCAAGGATGCTGATATTTCGAAAGTTCAAAATTCGTTTGTTTTGGAGAAGTTTGATGGAAAGAAAAAAGCGCAAGAATGGCTAATTTTTTTTGAGAAAGAATGTAGTCGACATAATATTAAGTCTGATGCTAAAAAATCCAATGTATGAGATTATTTTTATCGGATAATGCATTAGAATGGTATAATGCTACTTTGTATAAATTAGCGGCTTTCGGATCTTGGGATGATTGGTCCAGTAGTTTTCTAACGACTTATGCGGACAAAAGTTGGCGATCGATAGCATTTGTTTACAATTTTCGGTATTTAAACGGTTCTTTCCTTGACTATGCTTTGAAGAAGGAGAGATTGTTACTGGAAACAGAGCCTGAAATGACGGAACAATCGCGTATTAATCATATAGTGATCGGTTTACCAATTTATATTCAGGATCGTTTGGATAAAGAAGAGATCAAGTTTGTTGAGAATTTGTTCAATCAACTTCGCCGTTATGAACCTCGTCGTGAGAATCAGTATGTTACGAAGGATGAACCGAGGATGAATCGAATGACGGAAAAGAGAGAAGAACAGGGAAAGCAGAACAAAAATTTTGAAAGAAAACCGTGTTCTATTTGCGAAGGTCTTGGATATAGACGATTTCATTCTGAAAATGTATGCTGGAAAAACAAAAGTGTCAAGAAGAGTGTTAACTTGGCTTCAACACATGAAAGTAAAGAGGAGAATTATTCAAAAAACGCGTAAGTCCGCCACTAATTCGTTTAAATGTAAAAATAAATGTAGGAATGGTGGCCATCTCCTCTACTTTGGCACCCGGAGATTCCGCCAAAGCGCCACCGTCGGCCATATGATCATATGTTTTATTTTATTAAGTTATTATTTTATATTCAGTCAGTTAATAAAAAGTAACGAACGTGAACGCATCAAACGCTATTTTCTTCAAAGATCTTTTAAAAGTAAAAACAAATCCAAATTTATCCCGTCGATCTTTTATTTTATTGTGGATTATTATAACGATCCCTTAATAATCCCACATAAATGATAAAGATTTTAATTAGATTTTAGTTTTTTATCGACCACTATTATAATTATCGTTTTGTATCAGGAGTATGGTCTTGACGGAAAAAATTAAATAGATTTTGATCGAGCTTTCGAATAATGTATATTCATCATCAGGATCTGCAAGTTACAGACAAATTAGCAATTTTTTATTAATTTAATTTTGAACGCTGTTCACCTACCTTAATCTGGTTTTTTTAAAAGAAGTTAAAAGAAAAGTTTCAAAAGAAATTAAAAGTTTGATAAAATCAAATCTGGTAGCTTTTGCTAAAGAAAAATTTGACATTGGTGTAGTTAAAAATTATGAAGCTCACATAAAACTTTTGGAAAACAAATTTGTGGCTAAAAAGCCATATGAAGGGCCGGGGGGAAGAACGATCAGGGTCAATTTTTCACGAAATTGAGATTTAATCGCCATCTTGTAGGTCTTTTCGAGACGAATAAATGCATGTATTGCATTGGGAAAAAATGTTGATAGTTTGCCTAAAAAACACAGAGAAAGATAGGGCGTTTTGTGAAAAAGCAATCAGGGTCCGACTGAATATGTATCTCAAAAACACTGAAAAGTGACCCTGATCGTTCTTCCCCCGGCCCTTCATATAGATGTTCCCCTTCTAATTAAAGAGAAATTGAGGAGCAAGTTGGTCAATTGTTAAAGCACGATTTGATCGAAGAATCTTCGTCTCCATTTGCAGCTCCAGTAACTTTGGCTTATAAAAAGGAAGATGGACGTCGTTCTCGCTTCTGTATTGACTTTAGAGCACTTATTGGATTATTGGTTCCGGAATCACAACCATTTCCACGTATTGAAGATATTTTAGTGTATGCCCGAAATTGTAAGTGGTTATCGGTTGTAAGGCTCATGCAGGGTCAATCCCCGATCATTTCGAGACATGAGCTGAAACAACAGAAATTCCGCGACGACATAAGGTCCGATCCCATACTGGGGATGCCTTCGGACTATGCTGTCAAGGAGTATCACTTTGATAATAAATTCATAGTGATAATCCCGGATAGGGAGGAGTGGAGGGCAAACCGCCCTATTAACGCTCACTCCATCTGGAACACCGATGGCTCCAAAATGCCATCTGGCACTAGGGCCGGGGTGTACGGACCAAAGCATCATGCTGAAATGACTATCTGCCTGGGACGGTATGCCACCGTCTTCCAGGCGGAAACAATAGCACTGCGCTAAGGAAATACGCAGATTGGGCTTAACAAACAAGAAAATAGCAATCTGCTCGGATAGCCAGGCCGCACTAAAAGCGCTATCTGCCCCGAAAACACCTCGGTGGTGGTGCGGAACTGTTTAAAGGCCCTGGGAGAAATATCCGCCGACAACTCTGCCTTGCTGTCATGGATCCCAGGGCACTCGGGGCTCAGGGGTAATGAGAAGGCCGACGAGCTGGCCCGCAAGGGATCAGAAATGACCCCATTGGCCCTGAGCCCTTCTGTCACATTTTATATGAGTGTGAAGAGTGAGGAGCTTAAAAGGAAAACTCTCTCTACTACTTTGACGAGTTGGCATAAAGCTCGAAGTCAAAGGCATGCCAAGATGTTCATTAGTGGACCACGGCATGGATTTACAGCAGACCTGCTCAGGCAGGGCAGAACCAAAGTCCGCATTATGGTGGGTCTGCTGACCGGTCACTGCAAACTCCGCAAGCACCTTCAAAGGTTGGGAGTGATAGAGGACAGCACCTGCCGCTTCTGTTTGGAGGAGGAGGAGACGGCGGAGCACGTCCTCTGTTATTGCGAAGGCCTAGCTCGGCAGTGGTTCATGGATATAGGGAAAGAAAAACCCAGTCCATCGAACTACACAAAGAGACCCCTGTCCAGCCTCTGGAGGCTAATCAAGAGCCTGGGTCTTGACGGGGAGCTCTGATCTGTATACAAGGGCGCACAATAGACCCACTAGGGGTCGGAGTGCACATGGCCCTAAATAACCTAAATCTAAATCTATATCTCAATTTTGTAATAATTTACTGTTGTTGTGGCCATAAAATTAAAGTCTTCATTTTTTTTTTTCAATCATATTGAATATACACTTTATCATCTTTGCAACGGAATTGGAATTATCACGGAAAGGATTGAAATTGTTTAGAGGCGAATGGGCTGAGAGGTGAAGAGGAGAGAAAAAGTAGAGAGAGGAACAGTAAGCGAAGAACGATCAAGAAGAAAGGTAATCCGCACGTCGAAAAGAAAGAGCAATTAGAAAAGTTTCACGAGGTTTCACTGGGAGAAGGTTCACCATAGATCAACGGAGAATTCGAAAGGAGAGCTACAGGAGGACGGAAGAACGAAGAACCGCTCCGGGGAACCGTTACGAAAAACTGGTATTGTACCGGGAAAGCAACCGCTCGTGAATCACCGTGCCAAGACGTTCCTTTTTTCAATCCCAGGTCAGACCTAATTAAAATACGCTAATTTGTAAAGCCTTCCGCTACATGTCGATCGATATTTACGTTCATTCATTAAATCTTGTTTAATAAATTCAGATATTTGTAATACGTTTCATTATTTCAATTTTCCTTTATTTGCATAGGAGCGGGTAACCGAGTAACGCAAGTACAATCACAAGCGTCTCGAACCCAACAACTGTAATTACTTTAATAATTTTTTTTTTCATCCTGATATGCCGCAGCCAAGATCTGATTCTGATAAGTCGCTGTCAGACGCAGAATTTTTTATAGAAGAAATTTTAAATAATAGTATTTAGTTTAATTATCAGTAGGGATGGTCATTCAGAGACAAGACGATTTGGAAGTCAAGCTTTCGAAATATTTAATTTCATTTTCAAGACCTATAACATACATAATATTTAAGCTAATTATTGATAAATTAAGTTTTACATACCATCAAATCAATTATCAACTAAAATTTAGGTTTAATGAAGAGGACATTTGACCAGTGTGAAGAAATAATTTCGATAAAAGGTTATACGGGTGCCACCTCGTGGAAACCGTTTGAACCACTGTCGACTAGATCAATTTAGCTCGAAAAAAAAAATTTAAATGAAATTTAAAATTTATACAATCAAAAACATTAATACAAGAATTAAAACAATAAAATTCAATAAAATCTTCTTTCAGAAAAACAACTTATATAAATTTGGATTACATTTTAAGGCAACAATGACTGGTCCTGTTTTTTTGACCGCCCAATTTCAAAATTTAACAATCCTTGATATATCGCTCTGAAACCAATCAAGTCTGTTTGTTTATTGCAGGCATTCTTCTCCATAAAGATGTGCTTCTTTTTCTTTAATTCTTCTACGACTAACATTCATCTTTTTACAGAGAATTTCAGGATTTTCTACGTTAAATCTATGGCCTGCTGACAGAGCGTGTTGCGAGAGACCAATTCCATTTCTATTTACATTCTTACAATCCAAGTCATGCTGATACATTCGCTTTTTAATTTTTTGCATCGTTTCACCAATGTAAGTAACCCTGCACGGTGATTCTAAGCTCAAATTTGATTCTTGACTTGGATTTGATCCCTCGCAAGACGTTTGTAAAGGAGGCCATGAAGTATTCCCAGATTTTGAGTTATAGTTTTGGAATTTTATCGACCAGTTATTTTAAATGTTTAGTTTAATTATCAGTAGGGATGGTCAAAGTTTGTTTTCATGGAATTTCTTTGATGTTATGCTTCAAGATTTACCACCGTACCTACTTTTCAAGATGTACCGAAATCTCCGTCATTTTGTGGTACATAATTTAAAAACATCCTTCCTTAAATTTTCCTCTGAGAACTCAAGAATTGAGATTATGAGAAAGGAAGAGGGTTTGCTTAAGAAGAGGAAAGTAGGATTCAATCTTGGATTGCCAACATTGCTCGTACTGTGATGTATGTATGTATTTTATGTTTTTTTTTCTGATATTTAGCAAATGAAAGAAAGGGGAAAATAAAAAAATTCAAATTTCGCGCTTATTTATTTTAGTTTAGTATGTTTCCGTAGTAGCGCTAGTATAACTAATTTTCCTGAAAAATCCGCCAGAGTGTCCCATCTATGTCAGTTATAATCAACACGAGGAAGAGGACACACACAACCCACTTTTCAGCATGGAAGGACATCAAATTTTTGATTTCGATTGCATTTATTTGAATCAGGATCTGATTTCATTCGCCCGGATATTTAGTTAAAAGAATTTGTCTTATTTTTATTTCGGCATTCAGCTTCTGAGTGAAAAACCGATTTGGGTAGCCTAATTCAGTACATTGTGACTATTGTGAGCATGGTTCACGTTTTTTTTTTCTCTTCGGAAATTTTGAGCTAATCGGTGGATGTTTTTTAAAAGCTAAATTCAAGTTTCCTTACTTCGTCAAATAACAAATTCGTGGTCGTTACTTTTTCTTGAACATCACTGGGTAGACCATAAACTATCTGATTTATTCGTGAAATTTCTGTTCCTGAGGGCTCTGCTTCACTAAGTTTTTCTTTAGCCAACACGTAGTCGACTAACGAACCCCCTACGTATTTAAATCCTAACGCTTTCTTAACTATAGACCACCCCTTGTCGACAAAAACGTTTAAGAAGGAATCTTTCCAGTCAGTCCACGATTTTAATCCAATTTTTTTAAATTAGCTTCATACCAGTTTTTTTTGTCGATCCATCTACAAAAACCTTAGGGCTTCGATTTTTAAACTATCAGACGTAATTTGGAATGTTCCACATTCTTTTTCAAAAGAGCAAACCCGCTCTTTAGCATCGCATGATTTATTAAATTTTCAATGATAAATTTTTTTTCAACGTGATGTTGAATTTGATCAGATGTTTGGATCGGAAAAATTTCGAGAGATCTAGGTAAAGATTGTTGGGATGACTCAACAATCAACTCCTCTAGCGGATATTGTTCAAAACAAATATTTCAGTCTTCGTCGAAATATTCGTTTTCTAAATTTTTATCCTATCTTTAAGAGCCGACGACCCTTTAGTAATTTTTGAAGGGCCTTCTCGTTCCCTAATGTTTGAAATTTTTTAATTTTCTTATATTTTTTAAGAATTATTGAATAGGAAATGTAGAATTACCTTGTCGAAGGTTTTTTGATGTTTAGGACGACCAGCGCTGGCGTCCGTCGCTCGTGGAAGTGTTCTCTTTGAAGCTCTTATTACGACTGAATTAAATGGGGATCGTGGGACAGTCCTACCTAACTTTGGACTTTGAACATTTTAACATTTTTGGATTTTCTACTTCCTTTTTTTTATTTTAGCAAATTTAAAGTTAGCGTAAACACAATCTAAGAGCAACGGTCCGATATCCATTGATTTTATTAATCGCTTTTGTTGAATTTATTATGGGAAATTTAGATAGTAGAATTTTGTTTTCATGTGGTATTAAATACCAGTTAATTTTGTCCAACGATAAAGCCTGTTATGTTGAAATCCGACTCACCAACTTTCGTCAATCTGAAAATAATAAATTGAAGAGGTCATACTTTTGGAATTGTTTTTTTTTTTTTTTCTTCTTTTCTTGTGATAAATAGTCGTCTCTGCGTTGGAGCCAAAATTCTTGGTATCCATTTTGAATTTGAATTTTATTTCCTAGTTTGTTGTCAGCTCTATGAGTTCTTCTTCCAGCTGTGGTGATCCTGCTGAGTTGGAATTTGTAAAAGGATCCAACACCCAGTCAGGTATTTCCAGTTTTCAAGATATCCTTAAATCGTTCTCCGAAGTCACTGTGGGAGATTCTCCAAATGTTGGCCGTAAGCAAGCAAGTTGTCGCTGTTAAAGGATACTGCTGACAAATAATTCCGGAACTCACGTCTGCCGATATTATTCTTGTGTAAGATCAATTTGGCTACAAAAGCAGCAATGATATTTTTGTTTTTAAATTTACTTCGTCACCTTGCAGTTGGAGATTGACATCATTAAATAGTTTATGTAGGTCAGTGAACCCTTATTTTTATTTCATATTCGTAATCTACGCAAAATTTCAATTTGATTAGACTATTTATATGACCATTTTCAACAACTTTAAAAATGGTGATATGAATAGTCAAATTAACTTGAAATTTTTCGTAGATTACGAATCTAAAATAAAATTAGGGGTTCTTGTTTGAAATAAAGAATTTGGGTTCTGTTTGGGACACCCTGTATATCCAAACGCATTTTAAACAACACCATCGAATTCTTTGGTTTAAATTAGGGGTTTACATTTAACTTTTTTTCATAAAACCACTTTTAACGCTCTCCCAGACGTATGCCATGAGTTTCCGGACACCCTATTCATCTTGAAAATAACCCAGGTCGCCCGCACGTTTTTCCTGCCCTCGAAGCATTCACGGTGAAAAGAATGACTACACGGAAGCGTTTCAAACTCATCTGTCATGTCCATTTCGCAGAGGCAGATCATGCACAAGTTTTCCATAATAAGGATTAAAATTAACAGAGAACACGAAAAAATAGTCGCAATATAAGGATGATACAAGAGAACGGTCGATAATTTTGGGAAACTTGCTACCCTCTGTGTGGTAATTTACTCTTTCTTAGAAAAATTGATTTAAG